>JARVGS010000979.1:29933799-29944979 GCA_031762315.1 Hypsolebias antenori | reverse complement strand
TTTGGGTGTATGGGATGTGGGTAAAAGCCCAGAATGGATACCACCTCATAAAAGACTATATTTTATAAATTTCTCTGAAAGTGTTTGCTGCAGACGCTTACTCATCCTCTCTTTTCCTGCTCCCATACCACCCCCTCCCAACACCACTGTCCCTCTCTCCACCTCTGCTCCCATCTGCAATCTGAGACAGGGGAAATGAGTTGCTTGGCAACAGGATGCGGCTGGACCAATAGCATTACCCCAGATGAGTTGAGTGTAATGTGTTTAAACAGAGGGAGAACAAAAGACTGGGAAGAGGGCTTAGTACTGATGGTGAGAGGGGAACAGAGAAGTACAAAGAAACAGAATCATAAAACAGAATATAAAAAGAAAAGTCAATTTTATAATGAACACTGGTATTAAAACCACTTTCCTTTTGAGCACACAAGTGGCCACAAAATCAACAGTCTAATATCTGAACGAGCGGTTGCCTATGTGCTGTCGCTGAAGGATGTGAATAGTAAATGTTTGTAGTTTTCAAGATGAGTGTTTTTCTAGACTGGAACTAAACAGAGAACGTTAAGTAAACTTTTATGTTTTGGCGCAAGATATTAAAGTGTATAGGAGTTACACTGTGTGTAAGAACAGTTTGTTTTTGTTTTCTTGTCCGAGGTGGCACAGAGTGATTCTGGTGAGTGGAGCCAGGTGGTGGCTGTGGGAGTTCCTGTCTGTATACTAACAGACAGGAAGTGTAGAAGGCTTCATCCCACCCACACCTTGGCTCTTCTGATCACATCTCCACCCTGCTGGTTCCCAAGCATCGTTCTGTGCTTAAAATAAGTCCTTTAAGAGGATTTTTACTGTGGCCCAATGGAACCATCCCAACGCTCCAGGACTGTTTTGGCTGCACCAACTGGTGTGTTTTCAGAGAAGCCGTCACTCATAAAGGCAGAGTGGACCACGATGAACACGCCTCATCTGTCTGTGGGTACATCGCCAAATGTATTATTATTGAAAAAATAAATACTGTAAATAAAAACCAGAGTCCATCCTAATTAGAAGCCTTGGCTAAATGGAGAGGTGCATTATTTTTGAGGGCACAGGACTCCACCTTCTGGTGTGGAGACCCAGTGACAGTGAAGGCAACAAAGAGGAAACTGGATGCAGCCATCAAAAAGCAAAGACTGCCTATGCCCAAAGGATTGAGGGTCCATTTGTCGGTAGCAAAGGGACCCTCAATCCTTTGGGGGTCCCTTTGCCACCAGTGACCCCCGAAACATGTGGAAGGGTATTAGTAGCATCACAAAATGCAAAAAGAGGGATGCTGATTGCTCCCAAGATCCATCACTCCCTGATGCTCTGAACAAATTCCATGTACGCTTCGAGTTATCCAACTCGTCTCATAGCAACAAGTTCACAAACAGCCCCAGGTGAGTCACCTTTCATTACGTCTGCAATGGATGTGAGGAGGACATTTCGGATGATTAATCCTCAGAAGGCATCAGGCCCAGATAAAGTTCCAGGGCGAGTTTTGAGAGAATTTGCCCAAGGACTCACTGGAGTGTTGGCCTCTTTGTCCCAAGCTGTGGTGCCTGCCTGTTTCACGAGGTCCAATGTCATTCCAGTGCCTAAAAGTTTATCAGCAAAAAGCATGAACAATTATCGTCTGGTGGCCCTCAACCTATTTATGAAGTGTTTTGAACATCTGGTTTTGGCCTATATCATTATACATATATACATTATTACATGCAGTGTCCCCTCATTGTGGACTGAACTAGGCAAAAGGGCCTTATTCTACTCCGCTCCTGTTTCCTGGAATATCTTGCAAAAAGATCTGAAGCTCTCCACCTTGACCTCTCCAAGTGGCTTCAAACATCTGCTAAGTTCCTGGCAAGAACCAGTGCAGACATGTTCCTGTTTTTAGTTTTCTCCTCCCATCTTCATTAGGGGAGAGACTGTGGAGCTGGTGACCACAATTAAATGCTTGAGTCCAGTGACAGGCGCTAAATAAATAAAATAAACTGAACTGGCATTGCATGGACCACGAATGCAGCCAGCATTGTGAAAAAGGCTCACCAGTGCCTGAGTTTTATGAGGAGGCTGAAGCAGGCCAGCCTCAGTGTTGCTGTGCCGTTTTCTTTTTATAGCTGTGTGGTGGAGAGTGTCCTGACCTTTGACATAACTGTTTGGTACAGCAACTACTCTGGGTCTGACAAGAAAGTGCTGCAAAGAGTGAATAAATCTGCTCAGAAACTCACAAAAAGCAACCTCCCTTATTTAGAGGACATTCACATCAGCAGAGGCAGGTCCAGAGCAGGAACATCTTGAGGGACCACACACCCCCGCAGACAGGAGGCTGCACAGCCTGAAAGCTTGAAGGTTCAGGAACAGCTTCTACCCTGAAGCTGTGGGGCTCATGAACTCTGGGTTTTGAGCTGATTTACTGTATTGCTGTGTTTTATTCTTCTGACAGTGTTTTTTTATTTTTATTGCTGTTCATTTATAATCATTTGTTTTTAAATATGATTATTTTAGATTGTGGAATGTAACTTATTTACTGAAGGTTTTTAAGTTATTTATTGTCATTGATATTTACTATTGGTCCCTAGGAACAAATTTAATTTTCATGTTTTTTAAAATGTTGAATGACAATAAAGTTGATGATATGGATTAAAAAGAGTAAAATTAATTACCAATGCTGCAAAACGTGCAGAGAAATTTTATAATGTATCATTTATGTATTTTCATAACTAGTTTATTACTCATAATATTTTAATTATGTGTAATAAATCTCACAGTACTAAGGCAGCTGGTGGTTCCATGTGCAAGGTGTCCTTTTTTCACTTGAGCACCTGCCCCACAAAATGTCTGTGTCTCGCCACTGGTGGTGGCCATCTTGGATTTAAACGTGTCAACTCAATTTCAGAAAGGAAACTTTCTTACACAGAGATGCAGCCAAACACCAAAAAGGAAGTTGTCCTGTAGCTTATTTTTCCATATTAACCAGCTCACAACATGCACTGACGGATGTACAGAGGGTCTCCCTTATTTCCCCTTTTTGCTCTGCAACTGGGGACAAAAAAACAATGTGTGTTGTGCTGGGACAGAGGATGTGCTTCCAGTAACTTCTCTGCCTTTAAAGCTCTTCCTATCCTACCATCTGCTTGATATGATGCCATTGTTTTTGAACTGATTGTCATAAGTAGTCTCAAAGAGTCTACAGTCTGTCTGCATGAGGACCAAGGTAAAGAAGATAAAGACTTGAACATTTTTACACCTCTACCCGGTCCCTCTGCCTAAAAAAGCAGTACGGCAGGGGCCTTCCCTCTCTTTGCACAGCCTCCTCACCCTGCCCACGCCGTCTCTAGGGGAGAAGTAATGGGTGCCTGCCATACCATATCTGAATCAACAGGGGCATGATGACATCTTTCCCCAGCTCTGTAACCATAGTAACTCCAACCAACTGAGAAATGCCTCTCTTCTCCCTCTGGTTGATAATTTGCTTTGTATCAGTTCCTCCTTCCTTCCTTTTATTCATCTCTGTTGCCCTTCCAGTACCCACCTAGCAAATTTTCAAACTGTTGTGGTAGCCATCTTTTTTCTCAAGTCTACTTCAGTCAATTAATTGTCATTTCTGTGCTTAAAATCCCAGTTAGAATACGTCATAGCATTGTTGTTTTTACTGGTCCTTGTTTGTTGGCGATTGACGACTATGTACATACCTTTGGGAGTCCGGCTGCGAAATAGCATTGACTATTGCCTCTACTGCTGTGTCGAAAAGCTCCGGGTCAGGGAGGGCACTGAAGCAGTCATGAACCAGGCTTTCGCTCTCGTTGAGGGGCACGTCCAACAGCATCCATGATGAAAGGCAGCGCAGCACGCGAGCTTTCACTGCCCCTGGACTATCTGTCCTCCGAAGAAGTTGTTGCAATAGAGGACAGACTGATCCCCACTCTCGGCCCAGGGCTCCTCGGACCTTGACATTAAATGACAAGTCCATCAGTTAGTGAACGTAAACTGATCTATATTGCTGATGTGTTTTAAGCTGATGCTACTAAAGGGCTGACCTAAATGGAAAATGAATTAAATGCACAAACACTTGGGGGGAAAAAGAAAGAAAGAAAATACACATATTATTTCTAATCAGATGGTCTAAAATGTGGAGTTGGAAACATACCAGTCCTTTCCGGTATTGCGGCAGGCGGCTTGTTTGAAACTCCTCGGGTAAGACAGTGAGCAGCTCCAACAATGCCAGGCACCGTGCCTGTCCATCCATCCCTCCCCCCTCCTCCTGAAACACTCGAACCATTTCTGCCACTGCGCCAGGCCAGGCCTCGGGCATCGTATTGAGAGCCAAAGAGGCCAGTGCCACGCACAGACGGGTGAGCACCATCTTGGAGCTGGAGGAAAAGCGGGCAATCTGGGAGAACAACTGGCTTTTCAGAGAATCATACTGGTCTGTGGGAATATCTGACCAGTATCTTGAGATTTTGGTGTGAAGTGCACTAGCTCCAAAGTACTGAATCTCTGGCACCTGTGAGAGAAAATAAAATAGATTCAAACTAAAATATATATACTTTTATTTCACTGTTTGTGTGTATCATTGTGTGTGTTCTTTTTTTTCCACCTTATCTGGGCTTAGTAAGGCCCAGCAGAATTGCCAGGCTTGAGGTGAAACTTGAGCTTGCATCAGCCATTTCTGGGCCAGATTCTTGTTTTCAATGTTGGGATCATAATACAACTGGTGGAGAGCCTGGAAATTAAAATATATATATATAATATATAATTACCAGAATGTAATAAAATGTGTAGATGGTTGAACAATTAAAAAAGTTAAACTGTGATGATTTAAAGTTCTGTGAGAAATGTCTGCGATGACACTCCATTCGGTCACAACAGTGGATGTTTGAGAAAACAGACCAGATGAGAAAACTGAAATTAATTACAATTCCTGATACAAAGAACTGATTACCTGAGTAAAAGTACATGCAAATACATAGTAGAAACAGATAACCTCAAACATAAACAGACTAGAGAACAATGAACCAAAAATGGACCTCTCTGAAGCTCAGCTCAAAATTATGTATATGCTTGAGTGCAAAGAAAAAAGCTAAAACAATTATGTAGGACATAAGTCGTGTGAGAAAGCAAATAAAAATGAGGAAAAGAGCATTAATTGATATGTTGCTTTTGATGTAGAACCATGTACCAGTATGAATGTCTTTATTTTTCTCTTTCCAGACAAATCCACTTACAACTGCACACGTTCAGTGAATCAAAACCATTAGCAGTGTCACAACTCAGGAAAAAAAAAATCCATTCACTGAGCTTTTGAGTACCAGTACATGTCTAAAATTGTACTCCTAAAACCCTGTTATCCAAATTCCTCCACAACCAGTCATTTTCTGTTTCTTCACTTTATCAATCCAGCTTCCATCCTCCAAACACTTCATTCAGTTTCATCACAGCCACCAAACTTTCAATGTTTGAAGCAGTCTTCCTTCAAATCAACATGTTCTCCCTTATCTAAAAACACTGCTTTTTTTATTACAGGAAAAAAAAATAAACCCACCGTAGAAAGTGCAATTTTAAAACTGCAGCTGCCAAGAGGATCAATATAATGACAATGCCTGCTAGAAGCAAATGATAATATTAACTTTTTTTTATTAGGTAGGTCAATTCCAACCTGATCGAGAGGCAGCAAGACAAGTAGACAACAGCACAAGCAGGGAACTGAAACAGCTGTTTTAAAACATACACAATTACATTTATATGGTTGTTTGTGTGCGTGTGTGTCTTTGTATGTTACTTTGTAAGGCTCATTTTTCTGACACATACTACATTGTGAGGACCAACTGCTCCTTATGAGGCAAAAGCCCAGGCCCTGTAAGAAGTGCCGTTGGTGGGCTAAGGGTTAGGTTTAGGTACGCACTGGTAATGGTCAGGTTTAGGGTTAGGTGTGTACTGGTAATGGTCAGGTTTAAGTATGTACTGGTAATGGTCAGGTTTAAGTATGTACTGGTAATGGTCAGGTTTAGGTATGTTCTGGTAATGGTCAGGTTTAGGGTTAGGTATGTACTGGTAATGGTCAGGTTTGGGGTTAGGTACACACTGGTAATGGTCAGGTTTGGGGTTAGGTACGCACTGGTAATGGTCAGGTTTGGGGTTAGGTACGCACTGGTAATGGTCAGGTTTGGGGTTAGGTATGTACTGGTAATGGTCAGGTTTAGAGTTAGGTATGTACTGGTAATGGTCAGGTTTAGGGTTAGATATGTACTGGTAATGGTCAGGTTTAGGGTTACGTATGTACTGGTAATGGTCAGGTTTAGGATTAGGTATGTACTGGTAATGGTCAGGTTTAGGGTTAGGTATGTACTGGTAATGGTCAGGTTTAGGGTTAGGTATGCACTGGTAATGGTCAGGTTTAGGGTTAGGTTTAGGGTAAGGGTCAGGCTATAGAAATGAATGAAATATGAATGAAGTCAATGCAAAGTCCCTGTAAAGATAAGAAGACCAACTTCTGTGTGCATGTGTGCGTGCTTGTGTATCAATCAGGTAGATCATGTGTACCATCCTCCAGAGCTGTTATGTGTCTCCTGATGAATGAGACTGAACACAGCTGGCTGGCTGTTAATGAGCTAAATGTCTGCAGAAAACCAGGTATCACTATAAGGGAAAGAGAATACAGGTTGTGCAATAGTTCATGAAGTGGGTACAGAATACATAATGTGTGTAGCATTAGCATTATGGCAGATCTCTATGCTAAAATCTGCCTCACTGTTCCACCTCCCTCAGGTGTAACAGTAAAACTACTGGTACAAAGAGCATGGGTCACAAAAGTTCAGGGAGGACTCCCAAGTACTTTAAGTTGACTGTCAAACCAAGAGTTTAGATAGAGGTGAAGAACAGAGTCCAGGAAAAGTGGGGTGGATGGAGAAGAGTTTCAGGAGTGATTTGTGACAAAGGGGTGGCAACAAAAGGTCAAAGGGAAGATTTACAAGAGATTAGTGAGACTAGTTTTTTTGTACAGTCTGGAGTCAGTCTTTTCAATAACTTCCTGAGTAGAACACTAATGACCCAGAGTAGGAGGTTGGAGTAATTCCCAACATAAACAATGAACACTGATGTTATGTGCAACAAAAATGTTGGTAAACAGTTTAAACACTGGTCACTAATGAAAATGTCTTACAGTATCACATGCATGAAAACAGTTATGAAGTCATAATCAGTAGCAGCTGTCAATTTTGTAGAGGCGGGAGAACACGACACAGGTTCAGTAAACAAAAAAGTAATGATTAATTTGTTGACGATCATTACGTTCAGATGAAGTGGTCTGCTCATCAGTAAACATGTTTGCACATTTTACCACTAGGAGCACTCAGAACTGATACCAAGAGGTCTGCTGGTATTATTTTCATAATAAAATACTCATATCATCACATCATAATTTTCACACATTGAGTACACACAGAAATGGAAACGATAACTTCCTCTAACTGCTCACTTTTACTAAACAGAACTTTGTTATTTATTTTGGAGCATGCATATGAATTGTGTTTTTATTAGGAATGCACAATATTATTGGCATGGTCTCAGCCGATATTAGCGTTAAACTTAAATACTGGATATTGGCCACTCCATCAAAATAACTCACTGATATAAAAGACGCTGTTTTTGTATGATAACCCAGTGACAAGGATGCCTGCAGCCCCAGCACAACGTGACGACGTCACGCGCGCCTACCTGATGTGATCATGGTGGACAGGAAAATTCAAAATGTCGGTGGTGTGGAAGGGTTTTTGTTGTTGAGGATTTTAGATTCCAAAGATTTTTTGACTAAGTTGAGCCTCACTACATCGCCCCCAGTCAGAGATATTTTTCCGATGTAACCTTACCCGAGTTACAAGCTGTCATTTCCGACATCGTTGAGAAGCTAATAGTTAATAGCACTTGGGTGAGTTTTACCACAGACATTTGGATGTCGTGTTAGCCCTGTTAGCATGATTAGTCTTACAGCACAATGGATGGGCAAAAACTCTGAATTAAAAAGGCTGTCCTTCATGCACAGGAGTGCAGAGGATCCCACCTGCAGCTAGGAACCTGGAACAAGCCTCCACAAGTGAAACAACATCGAAGGTGACTAATGCTAATACAGTAAATACCATTTAACACTTTTCATATAATATAAATTAAAGTGCTATGCATATCATATAGCTGTTAATGAATATCTGTCACCAGCTCTTACAGCTGTTGCACAATTTTTACAGTAAATAAGCCTAAATAAGAGGGCTATGGTCTGACAAAAGAAAGTACATAAAATATCTGTATCAGATATCGACCAAAAATCCAATATCACGCATTCCTAATTTTTATCCAGCACGTTTCTTTATATTTATTAATTAAATGAAGGACATGTTTAATGCACAGAGTTCGTCGTCTTCTGTAATTGCAATAAAAAAGGCAAGAGTCAAATAAAACCAACAAGAACAATATGTAAACAAATGTATACCAGCTGCTGAACAGATTTCACCCTTACAAACTTCCCTGAGAAATGTAAGGTGGGAGTTTCCTACAGGACTACGGTAGTTTTCATCTCAGCTCAGGCTGCTGCAGAAAACTGATGCCATGTAAACACTGTTTAATGATCAACAAACTACGTCAGCTAAGGTACGGTTCTGCAACAGAGAAATTATTAGATTTTTTTCCCCTGTGCCTCTGCCTGTGTGGCATTTCTCCTCGACTTGACTTTTCCTCCTTCCCCTGGGCTCCAGAGCTTGTTTACACATTATTTGCACTCACGTGAGCATTCGAGCAGTGATTGGGGGGTGGGTCAGCATGTAGGAGGAGGGGTTGACCAGAGCATTTGCATGTGGGTCGGCACTGAGACATAAAATAAATTTGAAGCTGAGTTTCTGAAAAATTAGTAAGACATATGTCCACTGTCATGAAAAATGGGGAAAACAAAAAAAAAAAGAGGCATATGCTACATTCAGCAAAAATGGAATAATTTTTTTTTTTTTGTTTTCATTAATGTAGGACACTTGGGTAGGTGGTGAAATCGCCTGTCACCGCTGACACCGAGAGGAGACGATGGCAAAAAGACAAGACAAAGAACTGGAAATGGCAGAGATGAAGATAATGAGGTTTTTCTTGGGAGTGACAAGGATGGATAAGACTAGGAATGAGATCACATGTTGAATGACTGGCAGATAAAGTTGGAGAGGCCAGGCTGAGATAGATGGTTTGGACATGTCCAGAGGAGGGACAGTGGGTATATTGGTAGAAGGATGTTAGAAACGCAGCTGCCAGGAAAAAGACAGAGCAAGGTTTATGGAAGATATATGGATGTAGTTAGAGGACATGATTATAATTAATGTGAGGACAGAGTGAGATTACCATAAGACGATGACTCGCTTTAGCAACTGCTAAAGAGTAAACAGCTGGGAGAGAGGGGAAGAAGAAGAAGGAGGAGGAGGTGGTAAAAATAACTCAACTGTGGTTTAATGTACATAAAAAGTACTGTTTAATATAGAAAATAGTCAGACTGCACAGACGAGGCCTGTGTTGTGCTGACATTTGTCAGGGTCTTTCTACAGATAATTATCGTGGCTTCATTTAAAAAGCCACAAAGTACTTTACTGCCTGTTCTCTTAATGAGGGTGTGATAAAGTTCAGAGCAGCAGAGTATCATTACTGCAGCTCACCATCTGACAGCAGACCTCTTCCTAGCCAACAACCAACAGTGTTGCATGTTTTTTCAAGATTCGTCTGACAGCTAAGCCACGATCTAACTGCAGTTATCTGCTGGTAACTGGTTCTTAAGACAAGCAAAACACACAAAACAACAACAAAAACACATCCACAGAAAAGACAGATTTTGATCCAACTTTGAACTGAATCTGAATTTGGACTGAAATGTCTTTACCTGGCAACAACATGTTTTTAGCAAAGATTAAAAAAAAAGTAAAAAAAAAAAAAAAAAGTAAAAAATATGATTCAGTGTAACAAGGTTGAGCCAGGTCCTCTGGACGGATTCTTCTTTGTTGAAATGTTTTGTCTTTTATCCAAACTATTTCTTCAGTCTGAATAATTTCATCTTGTGAATAAAAGATGAAACGTTTCAGCAAAGAATCCGTCCAGAGGACCTGGCTTGACCTTGTTAGATCATCTACCTGGATTATTGAGCAGCATCAGGACTCAGTCTTACAGATTTCCAATTTACTTTAGTAAATGAATTTATATTGGGCTGTTTGAGGTTGTATTGGTATACAAATTTTACCCAGTACAATACCAACACTGTATAAGATGTTTTAATGAAAAACAAAGCATGCACAATACACTCAACATAAAAATACATTTAAAGCAAGTTAGTGAGGTGGAAGCCATCATTTGTCGATATAAAAAAATCTTAAACAATGTCAGACTCAGACCAAAGATAATCTAAAAAATATCAACTCTCTCTCTCTTAACATCATTATAACCCCAAGCTAATGTCTATATTAAGGACATTGTTTCTCATTAGCTATGTTTACATGGACATAATCAGAATTAACGGACATCAGAATTAAAATGTGTCATGTAAACGTCCATTCAGATTATTCTTTGTTGACTCAGCTCGATCCGAAAGAATTTGTAATCAGAATGAGATGGTTTACGCTGAGTCATAATGTGAATGGTGTGCATGTAAACACTTAATCTGATCATTTTATTCTGATTGTGGAAAACTGACCTGACTGCGCACATGCACCCACGTCTACCTCACATATTTCCATCTGGCTAATGCTAATAATGTTAGCATGTCGGGGAAGTAACACTGGTTGGTGAGTGACATTTCTACTAGAAACTCTGAAAGAATTTAAATTGATCTGTAATACCTGCAGCTCAGTCAGGGAGTGCAGTAACGTCTCCACCGTCATTAAAACCTGGCGCGGGTCCATCAGGTTTGTTTACGTTCATCCCGGAAGTACAAACCGGATTCCAAAAAAGTTGGGACACTAAACAAATTGTGAATACAAACTGAATGCAATGATGTGGGGATGGCAAATGTCAATATTTTATTCGTAATAGAACATAGATGACAGATAAAAGTTTAATCTGAGTAAATGTAACATTTTAAAGGAAAATTATGTTGATTCAAAATTTCAGTGTCAACAAATCCCCAAAAAGTTGGGACAAGTAGCAATAAGTGGCTGGAAAAAGGA
>JARVGS010000979.1:29789012-29799218 GCA_031762315.1 Hypsolebias antenori | reverse complement strand
TTTTGATCTGTCATCTATGTTCTATTACGAATAAAATATTGACATTTGCCATCTCCACATCATTGCATTCAGTTTTTGTTCACAATTAGTTTAGTGTCCCAACTTTTTTGGAATTCGGTTTGTAGGTTTTATGTGCAAAATCTGAAAAATGTGGGCCCACTAATCACATCCATGTCAACTGCCCTGTAAAGTTTTAAAGACTGGATGAAGGACGAACTAGTGACGCTGCACAACCAAAGGCATGAGTTTTTATTGAACAGAGCACTGCTATAAACAAGCAAGCAGACATTCCTAAAATCAACAATATAAATACTCAGACCAGCATGCTTGAGCTCACTGCAGTGTCATGCATATATTTCAACATTATTATTAAACAATTCAGACAGAATAGTTGGAAATGTTTCAGGGCAACACGAAGTTGATCCTGACTGTTTGGGAATAATTCTCAGTGCATGTGCTTTTATACATAAAAATGCATCAAAGCAGTTCGCCTAAGAGTGAGCACAGACACAAAATCCATATTGAGCTCAATTGACCAACAGCTTGTATTTTGAATGTTTAATCATAAGATTTGCACACATAAAAACACTCTTGCTTTGAAACAAACAAAACAAATAAATAAAGTTAACTTGTGCAAAGTTTTGCATTCTGTTTGTCCTTGAAATTTGTAGAGATTCATGTGTTTGTGTGCAGGACTTGCATCACAATTGCACAAACAACTCCCGTCACTGGTAGGGATTCAAGCACCAAGTCCTAGAATTATTTTCTGAAAGAGAGGATATAAAATGTAAAAAAAACAAAAAAAAAAAACCCTAACTGTAAGGGTATTAACTAAAACACATAATAAAAAAAGTTTATAGTCTTCTTGTGCCATCACCTTTGTGATGTTACTGTGGAGGCTGGCATCGACTTGTGTGTGCCGGCTGGCCGGTGCGGGCTCTGTGGCATTGCAGACTCTCCAGAATGCTTTCAGCCAGCAGTTTAACATCTCTGTGGGTCTGCGGGTGTGCTTGTACATGCTCCAGCTGCTGCAGGCCGCCCTCTTCCAACAACATGCTGCAGTAACGAGAAGCTGCGGGCAGGCGGCAACAGAAAGTCGATGAGATGAGCGGATCGAGTAGGTTGGGTAGAGTCAGGCAAAAGGATTACTGTGAAGTACCGGTAATGTATTTGTATCAGTGTCTCACCGTTTTTGCTACAGACATGTTGCATGGCCCAGGCTGCCCACAGCTGGACACCAGGTGTATGAAAACACTTCAGGAGTGGAAAAAACGGGTTAAAAGACCTAAAATGTGAGACAAGGACAGGATTTAAAATATGACTAACACAAAATGTTGTACATTAAGTTTTTGTTTAGTCTTTGCTACTTTTGATTGTAAAGCTACTACCGAAAATAAACTAAAAAAGTACTAATCATTTGTTCATATTAATTCATTTGCAGCTAACTTGGGGCTTTCTAACCTTAGTAGGTTCTACAAAACATTACCCATTCGCACATCCTCGGCTTAATGTTTACAAAGCCCACCAACTTTTCCTACTTAAATTTGATCAAAATCTCAAATGGAAAACAAAAATATACATCTTATATATACTTCATCACATTTATTTTTTTTAATTTTTTTACCCAATAAGGGTGTACTTAACTCCAACACATGAAGAAATAGCAGAAAATGTAGCTGTGTCTAAGTGCACATTGAATTATTAGTTGTGTAAAATAAAACAATTACCAACTTTTCAAATGTGATTTTCCAACAATGAAATATATTTTCTTGAATTTTCAGTTATTTGGGAGTCAGCATGTTCTAAAATCAATCAATCGAATATTGGAGAAATAATTAGCAAAATAATCCTTAAGAAATTGCAAAAGAAAACAGCGACCCTTAAGCTACAACATGAAACTTTGTTTGCACTCTGGTTTAATTATACAATGTAATCCAGGTCTTGTAACTTTAAAGAACGTGCATCTCACCTGTAGGCCACCATCTCGCACTCAGGAGGGGGCCACTTCATAATGACAGCATGCTGGAGAAGCACACAATGAAGATAGTTAACACTAATTATTAAATACCTCACAGGCATCCATCAGAACCAGCTTTGCCTTGTTCCTACCAGCTGCTCCAGCAGTGAGAAGCGCAGACTGGGAGTGAGTGTCCAGGCCTCCTGTCCTCGAGATGTCAGATGTGCCAGGATGCCTGCGGCAAAGTAGCTGACCTCCACCTCGGGGCTGTGCAGAAGATCACTGATGTGGTCCAAAAAGCTCTGCACCATCAGCTCTGTGTGCAGCTCCCTAACTTCTGCAATGTTGTTCTACATAGCAAAAAGGGAAAGAGGGAATCTTAATGTTATTGGTTTGTTAAGTCAGCACAGAGTTTCTATAAAGGACGATAAATTATCAGTAAACTCACTAGAAGCCCAAGAACCTTCTGCTGAATGGACGACTCGTTGGGGAATGACTGCAGCGACGGTTGGAGAAGGGTACAAATGAACAAAAAGATAATTAACTCCTATAAAAATATGCTCTGGATTGTCTTGCTATTGTTTCTGTATACCGGTACCTCCAGAACTTTAATGAACAGATCCAAACCCTGGTTCTCAATGAAATGGCGGCAAGTTGTGGGTGACTCGTCTGTAAGGTTCCACAGTGCACTCAGCGTAAACTTGAGGGTTGCATCCACCACGCTTTGACTCGCTTTCTGACGCACGATGTGAAGCAGTTGCTGCAGGTCAGAGAGAACATGTTAGTAATACATTTTTTTAATATATCCGTACAGAGAAAGAGAAAGCATGAACTTTATCAGAGATAAAAATCATACCTTCACAATGAACAGCTCTGCTCCCAGCTGAGCTGTCTGTTCTGTAGACAACTGCAAAACAATAAACATGTGCATGATTTCCTTGCAGATATAAAGCATGGAAAACTGAGCAAAAACACAAACTATGTACCTTAGCAGCTAGTATGGAAATGATAGCCACTGCCATCCTCTGCATGTTTTGGTCTTCATGGTTGCAGAGCCACTGCATCACCAGTTTGGCAGCTTCAAACCTTAAAAACAGGAAACAAATCATCTGTACTGAAGATCATGTCTTTGAAAAGGAACAATAGATCATCTAATGGTAAACTTTAAACAAGCACAGTTATACATTTTATCCATCTATCTTCTGCTTGTTCCAGACTGGTCGTGGGCAGCAGTTTCAGCAGGGAGGTCCAGACATCTCTTTCCACAGCCACTTCTTCTGAGAGGACTCCAAGGCGTTCCCAGACCAACAGAGAGACAGTCTCCAGCGTGTCCTGGGTCTTCCCCAGGATCTTTACCCAGTCAAACATGTCTGGAGCACTTCCCTACAGAGGTACCCAAGGAGCATCCTTACCAGATGCCTGAACCAACTCAACTGGCTCCTTTTGATGTGGAAGAGCAGCGGCTCTGCACTTGAACTTCTCACTTATTTTCTGTAAGGAAGAGTCCAGTACCTTGCAGAAAAAACTTTTTGACCACCTGTAACCACAAACTCATTTTTTCAGTCACTACCCAAAGTTTGTGACCATAGGTGAGTAGGAACATAGACTGACCAGTAAACAGAGCTTCATCTTACAGCTCAGCTCTCTCTTCACCACAACGGACTGGCACAGAGTCAGTCATACTGCAGAAGCTGCACCAATTGATTTGTTGAGCTCAAGCTCCATTCTTCCCTCACTTGTGAACCAAATTCTGATACTTGAACTCCTCCACTTAAGGCAGCATCTCACCCCCAACCCGAACAGAGCAATCCACCTTTTTCCAAACCATGGCCTCAGAATTGGAGGTGCTGATTCTCTTCCTAGCTGCTTCACACTCAGCTGTGAAACACTCCAGTGCGAGCTGAAGATCACGGCATGACGCCAACATGACCGCATCAGGACCACCATGACCTTATCTGCAAATAGTACAGACAGAATCCTAGACTCCCTCCGCCCCCTGGATTCACTGAGAAATTCTGTCCATAAAATGTATGAACAGAATCTGTGACAATGGGCAGCACTGGCAGAGTCCAACTCCCACCCTGGAGGGGTCCAATTTAATGCTGGTAATACAGGGGTGTCAAACTCACTTACAAAAGGAAGCCAAATTTAAAACCTTTTTCAAACTAAGAGCCGGTTTCAGAAACTACATTAACTCAAGTTAGATACCAAACATCTTTTCTTGGTCACAGGTTCCTCAACAAGAGTTTGATTGGTCTCGTTTGATGTTCTATTTTGTGCTTTCAACAACATAATCAAAGATTACTGAAACATTTCAAGTGACTAAAGTATTTTTTTGTTTCACATATCATCTTGGGGGCCAGATAAGATGTCAATAAGGGCCACATATGGGCCCCGGGCCTTGAGTTTGACACCTATGCGGTAATACAGAGCATACTCTTGCACTGCTTACATTGACTGAACAGCCCGTAGCAACGGGCCTCCAATCCCATACTCACAGAGCACCCCCACAGTGTACCTCGAGGAACACAGTGAAAATGCCTTCTCCAAGTCCACAAAACACATATAGACTTGAAGAGCAAACTCTCATGACCCCTCGAGGACCCCTAGTGAGGGTAAGGAGCTTGTCCAGTGTTCCATGGCTGGGACGGAAGCCACATCGTTCCTCCTGAATCCAAGGCTCAACCAACAATCGGACTCCACTTCTCCAGTACCCCTGAATAGGCCTTACCAGGGAGGCTGAGGAGATGTGTGTCCCATCATTGTATGAGGACACAGACTGTGTTGTAAAGAGCTTTGAGTGTCTTGATAAGATAGAAAGGTGCCTTCAGTCAGTGTGTTTGTGAACTGCAGTAATGTGAGCCTCAGAACCGTGAAGCGGCAACACCAAGTGTTTTTACAGCCTCCTGCTTCCTTAAAACAAACCGCGGGTCCGAGCTTATTTAGCCGTGCTGAGCTTTATGAAAGGAGCAGAGAGAGGTGGTGACATTAATAAATCAGCAGTTTATCATATCACTAAAGACACGATCAATCTCAGCTGTGGAAGAAGACAGCTAAAGTGTTAGCCATCTTGTTAGCCGCTAAGGACCGTATCTTTAGCGATATGATAAACTGCTGATTTATTAATGTCGCACTTCCTCTCTGTGTTCCTCTAAAAGGCACACAGCACGGCTAAATGAACTCTGAACTATTTCAAATAAGAAGATGGGTCTGTCGTCCAGCTGTCGCCAGAGCCATAGAGAGAGAGAATCACACATGCTCAGACCGCTGCTGTATTACGGCCGCCCACACTGCAGAAGCAGGAAGGGAGGGGGAGCAAAGAGGGCTGTGTGTGTAGAAGGAGGGGGGCTGCCTGGGAGAAAGAGACAGCAGGATTTCCTAGTATAAAACTATATTATTTATATCAAGATAGTCAACTTATATCGCAAAATTTTTTTAATCGAGATATCGCCTAGTACATGTAATAAATTCATAAACATCTACCAGTACTCCTTCGGGCTGAGCCTGACTGGGCCCCATGTGTACAGACCCGTTCACTAAGCACACACCTCCCCAAGTCTGGCTCCAGGGTGGGGCCCAGTAACCCATGTCCAGGGAAGGGACATCAAACTCCTTGCTGTTTTTTGTCCATACAAGTGTTCTAGACCACTCTTTATTGAGCCTGTCATCTAGGGTCAGTCTGTCTTGGGAGAACCTCCCAGGGGCAATGGCCACAGAGAACATAGCTCCTAGGATCATTCAGACACGCAAAATCATCCACCACAATAAGGTGGTGATTCATGGAGGAGATTATAGGATTATAAATTTTAACTTTATCTTTTTTGAAGCTCTTTGGAGAATATTTAATTCAGGTACACAATTAAAGGATTTAAAATGTAATTTAAGTGTTTGTCACCTGTTGAATGGGACTTCCTGCAGGATGCGGTCACTGCACAGAGACAATAGACAGTTCTTCTGCAGCTGCAGAAAAAGAAAGCATAACAGATGTAGATCATCAGACTATAAGCCACCACATATGATAAACTGTGTTTTAATAGATTCTGTTAAGTTACTTTGATCCACTGAGCTGTGTGAACAAAAGTGCACATTCTATGTGCAGCTCTAATAGTATCCATGTTAGGGTATAATTTACGTAAAGTTTTAAAGCAATAGTTATTAAAATTCAATATTCTGTGTTTGTGACACATTTGCAGCATAGCTTCATGGTGTCACTTTCCTTAGAATCCAAAATACGTCAGTCTGAACAAGATCTCACAATTTGATTCTAATAAGAGATGAAAAAAGTGAATGGTTTTTTTCAGGTTGTAGGAAGTTTTTCTCATCATCCACATGTTCAGGCACAACACACTCTGATGGACATTTCTGCAAATAGATTTTACATTTAAATGAAAATTTGTACAACACAATTCAGAGGCTTCAAGTAAGAAAAGTGTGTAGCTTTATTACTGAAAGTTAGCGTACGAAAAGTGTGCACATTCAAAAATTTAAGATTTATCAAACCGTGCACACACACGCTTCTGCAACCCTTTCCCCCATGATCCTAGTTTGAATATATTGCATGACTGGAAAAAAGGCTCTACAATAAATGAGGCCTAGAGGTTTTAGATCAACGCAGAGGGGGCAGAAAAACTGAATGCTCTTTCCCCAAATTCTATTATTCAGTTCAATTTATTTATAATTTATTTAGCGCCAAGGACACAAGGAACTGACAGAAGGACAATATTTTTAGAGCATAAGGCATAGTGGCTGCTCTTTGTATAAAAGTGCACCAAAAGGATAGAACTCAATCCAACAAGGTCTTGTCGTATGTGTGTGCAGTCAGAGAAGAGCAGTCAGATTTAGAGTACAGCTCACAGTGATGTGGTGAAACTCAGAATGCTGTGGTGAACGGTGTCTAAAGACTGGAGACGTCCACTGGGACGCTCATGCACAGCACATCACCATAACTGAGTGAAGGCATATAGATGACTAATACTAAGATCTTTCGAACTCTGTGAAAAACAGAGTTTCAGCTTGAAGTTACCAGATAAGCAGTGTGAGCTTAAAATGATAGCTCACAAACAAGAACAAATCTCAAGTATTTGTCATTAGAGACCCAAGACTGAACATTGTGGGGCGCCTGTTTGGCAACATTCAGAAAGGAACCTGTGCACATTGTGCTCTGTTGGTTCATCAGTTTGCAAACCAGGAAACTGTATCTTTGATAAACCAATGTGATGGAAGAGATTTATCAGTAGGTTATGGTCATGAGTAAAAACAAAAACAAACCCGTTGTTTATGACGTCTTTAGAAGTAAGGACAGGATCAAAACTACCTGTTGGTGGTTGGGGAAGGTCCTCATGGCCTCTAATAAGAGCTGCGTGACGGTGCTCAACAGTCGGACGGGCATTCCTGCAGCCAGGTCTTGCTTTGTTAGATTGAACACACACGCACTAGCTGCCAGCTGGACGTTGAGAGTGGCTGGATGATTCTTCATACCCCAAACTACAAGCTAAAACAAACAAACAAAAAAAAAAAAACGGTGAACTTGGTAGAAATATATGCAAGAGCAAATTATGAGCCGTTTTTGTCTGGGGGTGTATCATGACAAAACAATAAGAATGAAAACAATAGCCTGTAAAGAAATAAAAAAAAAAAAACAAATGGTTTGCCTTGAGGATGTCAGGTCTTGGTTTCTCCATGACATGTGTCAGGCTGAACAGGTGGAAGAGCGCTTCCCTCACAAACCCTTCCCTCTCACTGTATCGACGCAACGCTTCGCAGATTTGATTTTCGTTGGCTTCTCCTGTCACCTGTTTGCACACAGAAGGCAGCTCAACAAACCCGCACGTTTTACTCGGAGGTCAAATTAGATGTATCCAGTCCTACCTTCAGATTTCCTTCTCCAGAGAGAAAGTCAGAAAAACCAGCATCCGTGGCTAACAGCCCCACAAACGTCATCCCCGGTCTCTCCTCAACAAAGGCCCGAACAACAGCATCTGTCACCTGCAACATGAACAACTATGACAAGACTCTGAACGGTATACTCAACATTTTAGTTACAATTTAAAGAAGCGGGGGAGACGAGCAAACCTGTTTCCTTCCCGAGACGTCAAGGGAAACTAGACCGGGCAGGATCCCTGGCTGTCTGAGCAGCTGATGGGCCACGTCAGAGGTAAACTGTTTATCATCACTGATGTCCAAGTGCTGAACAAAGACGAGATTTTACAAGTTGTCTCAGCGTAAGGTCAGTGTCTCAATATGTAGCAAACTCATCTGCATCTTTCCACCAACCTGCAGTACATTCAGCTGGCCGATGACTCCAAGCAGCTGAGCTGTGCTCATCTCCAGCCTCTTCAGCTGGTGAAGTGTCAGAGAGCGCAGTCGCTCCTTCAGGCCCAACAGTGGAGTCAGGTTAGTAATGGAGGTGTTTGAGAGATCGAGGCTCTCCAGTCGAGGCAGGTAGCAGACGTCAACAAGCCCAGAATCGTAGAAGTCTACGTTAGCTAGAGAAAGTGAGCGCAGGCCATGCAGGGTGCTGAACTGGTACCAGATTGGTTCCTCCAGGGAGGACATGGTAAGACCGGTTAAGATGAGTCGCTGGAGAGATTCCTGGAGGAGAAAGTTTAAATTTTAAAAAGATCAGTCATAGGCGTCAGTCATAAAAAGACGTTCAAATTTTACCTGACAGTATTTATTGGTGGCCAGTCCTTTCAGAATATCAGGAATGGTGAGGTCTGCGTTGACCCTGGCAGCATCTAGCTCCAGCAGCTTGTGTTGGCACAAGACCTTCTGAAAAGCCTCTGCAGACATGCGTGCTGTACGGATGCAGGCTCGTTTCAGTCGCAGATACTCACAGTTCTTAAACACGCCCACGGTGCTGTCATTCAGCAGACCTGGAGTGATAAAAACACTCGTCAGAGCTCAGTCCTGCTCTTCACACAGCAAATAACTGAATTTGTCACTCAATACTATTTTTACTGGTCAGGGAGAGACACACCATTAAAATCAAGAAACTTGAACATTTCAAGACTTTCAGTTTTATTTCACTGGACATAATTGTTGATCTTTAGATTCAATAGAAGTGTATGGGGGTGAGGTATCATATGTTGTCAATATTTAATCTTTACATCTTTAATAAATGTCATATAATCATTTGTAAAAAAAAGTTTTTTACATTAGTCTCCTGCAGTTTATTTGAATGGTCAGACAATATAATAAAACACAATCAGTTAATACCATCTAATTTTTTTGAGTTATCAAAATTAATTGCATTAAAATAATTTTCACTTGATGGTTGCAATAACCAAAAAGGTTTTATGACCTTAAACAAAACACACACCAAAAAAACCCTGCAGGGATAATTTAAAATGAATAGAAAAAAATCTGCGGAGGAATAAAATGTGAAGTTTAGTGATAATGGTCTGTGCACTAAATGTAGACTTCTGGTAGCTTTGGAGGAGAGGCTGTCTAAACTGGAAGCTCGGCACCATGCTGGTGAATAACCAGTAGCTAGCTAGGTCCCTTTAGGCAGCGCAGAGCCACTGAGACTAGCTCCTGTTAGTCTTCCAACAGGCCCCAAGCAGCCGGGACCCCCAGGCCGATTGGTTGACAGTCCAGAGTGTGCTGAGGCTTAGTCACCCCCACCCACCCAGTTCACCACCGACCCGTTCACGTTTCTAATAGATCATCCTCACTCAGTGACACACCCACTGAGAAGCAGACCCTGGTTATTGGCAGCTCCATAGTCTGAAACGTGGCTTTAAGGACTCCAGTGGCCACAGTCAAATGCATTCTGGGGGCCAGAGCGGGCGACATTGAATCTTATCTGAAACTGCTGACTAAGGCTAAATACAGTAAGATTATTATTCACATTGGCGGTAATGACACCCGGTTACGCCAATCGGAGGTCACTAAAATTAATGTTGCTTTGGTGTGTGACTTTGCTAAAACCATGTTGGACTCCGTAGTTTTCTCTGGCCCCCTCCCCAACCTGACCAACGATGACATGTTTATCCGTATGTCTTTGTTTAACCGCTGGGTGTCCAGGTGGTGTTCTGACAACGATGTGGGCTACAAAGATAACTGGAGTTCTTTTGGGGGAAAACCTGGTCTGATGCAGAGAGATGGCATCCATCCCACTTTGGACGGAGCCGTTCTTCTTTCTAGAAATATGGCTGATTTTGTTTATCTCCCAAATTATTGACAACCCAGGGTCCAGTCCAGGAAGCAGAGTTGTAGTCCTCCACACCTCTCTGCTGCTTCTCCTC
>JARVGS010000979.1:29568252-29582024 GCA_031762315.1 Hypsolebias antenori | reverse complement strand
TTTTACACCAGATGCCCTTCCTGACACAACCACAGACCACCGAGCTACCACAGCCCTCTGTGTGGAGCAGAGAGCTGTCATCTGGGGTGCCCAGTGGAGCGGATGGTGGAATTAAGGACCTTGCTCAAGGGCCCAGAGTGGGGTAAATGAGGGTGGAGGGAGGTGTGGGTGTTTCACCTATCCCACCCCCATGTTGATGTTGTTGGTACAGGGAGATGAACTGGTGTCCTTCCAATCACAGGCCCACCTTTTCTAACCTCTGCTCCATCACTCTCCTTTACACTATATAAAATATTGTAATTGGATCCTAATACAAGTAAATTCCATTTGAATCACTCTCATTCTAATACCAGCTACAGGTATAAGTTAAGTAATTCACTTAGATTTGTATTTAATACATCTTGCTATTGTGAGTTTAAAGTTTGGTTACCTTGCACATCCTTGAGTCCAACAGGCAGTGAGAAGACCTGGTTCTTATTCTGACACAACTGGATCAAATACTCAAAGGTCATCATTGTGGACATACAAGCCAAATCTCTGGGGAAGATCTACAACACAACAGGTCAGATCTGAATGAACTGACTTCTTAAATGTAAACTGTCTCAGAAACACCACTGGATAAAGAGTATACACACTGCGTGTGGGAGCTCCTGGTATTCTAGGCCCTGGAAGTGGCGCTGCTGGTCCATGCAGTTTGTGACTATGCCACTCTGTGGTTCCACCCAGCACTCCGTCACCAGGTTAAGCTCTGTGTCCACCTCTACAGTCTCCACTTCTGTGTCATTGTCATCATCCGTGGAAAAGCTATCAGTGACAGGTGGAAAAACGGGCTTTATCAGAACCTCAGTGCAAAGATGCATTCATGACAGAACCAACAAGTGTCAGATTGTTTCAACCTAAACCGCGTTGTGTAACAAAAAAGAAGATCTGGTACAGTCCTACCTGTCCTTGCTGGAGGTGGAATGAGGTGGAAACAGAATGTACTGAACGATACAAGAGTGACTCTCTCTGCCTGCACTGCCCGACGCACTCTGAAGTCACAAAGTTCAGTCGTAATAAGGACCAAAAATAATCCAGCTGATCCTTACACCGTGCAGAAATGTAATTCTGAGGCTCAGATAATAAATAAAGATTTAGCCTTTACCTTCATGGGAAGCTCAATCACCATGTTTATGATGCCCTCTCCAGTGGCAGCAAAATGAAAACCTTCTGAAATTCGAATCCTACACAGAAATGCAGATTTACAAGCAACAGTTTACATCTGGTTATATTATATTAAAGCTGCAACATCTGGGAGCATATCAGAGATACACTAGGCTCAAACAGCTGTTCTTACATTCAATCAGGGCTTCAATTGCGCAAGTTGTTTTAAAGCTCATTCTATTAAAACCTTAAAATGTATGACCATACCACATAAACAGCTTTCTAATACCCCCAACACATATTTGTATCAGGACAGTTCCTCCTTACTTTGGATCCTTTAAGTAAGATCCTGATGAACTTACCGGTATAGCTGATTATGTGCCATTTTCAAAAAACTCAGTGCTTCTGGTTTATCGTATACCTTCTAGTCGTTTCCATTTATTTATACTATTTATTTAAATCTGACATTAATGTAAGAGCCACAAAACTCACTCAGAGAGTATGGACAGAATGTGAGCAACAGCCTGCATGGTCACCACCGGTCCATGAATGCTCTGCACAGCCCACACCCACCGCTGGTGGAGAAAGTACCGAGACAGTGAGGCCAGGGTGGAGGAGGCTGTACGGTTGGCTGCCATGCTGAGGGTTGCAGCACTATTGGAAGGCAGCAGGAAGTTATCCATGTTGAAAATGAAGGGAGTCCTAAAATCCAGTGGTAGCTTATCATACCTGCAAAGCAGTGTGTTAACAGTACAATATAATATTCACAACAAACTGTATGTCGACAACAGAGATGTTGAAACCAACGTTCTGATTCGTTCAGATTCAACTATTAATCAAAATAAATAAGAATTGTAACTGTGCAAATGTGCTTTCTAACATGCACTGACCTTATGAGCAGCTTTTCTAAAGGCTTATTGAGAACCACCACGCAGGGTCGGTCTGACAGAGCGGGCTTGGCAGCAGCAACACACAGAGATTTGGACGGAGATATATGGCTGATGCTTTTCCGCTTAGTCTTTGGTGTCGCTTCTTTGTTTTGAACACGATGAGGGAAGCGAAGCTTGAGGATCTGCTCTCGCAGCTCATCCACAATCTGGTGAAAAACATGCGATGAATTAACAGACTATCTGCCCGTGAATTATTTCATGGTTTGAGGGTCAATTATTGACTGAATTAAGAAATATTTTATCAAACCAAATGAAAATTGATGGGACAGTCTGGGGTTTTTTATGGGATGTTCTAAGTTATTTGTCACAGCAGATAAGGTACTAATACTGTAACTGTTGATAACTATTCCTCAAAGGCGTGTCCTGCAAACACCAGACCATTTAGTTTGTAATTAGAAACAAAACATTTTGAAAACACAAACTGAGATGTGTGGTGTGTGCAGTTCAGTAACGCAAAAAATGTTCAGAAAACATGGAGAGAAAAACAACACTTTAGATATGAATCACTCAACACAGGAAAGCCAGGTGTTCAGGACAAGACTTAGCTGTGCCCCTACACCTCAAGGATAAGGGATGCTCTTTTAAGGACTAAAATGTTCACATTTTTGGACAGGGTAGGCTGAGATGTTTGAGAGGTATTCATGTCAAATGGAAAAAAATAACCACTTCAAATAGAAGTCTCAAATGGCAGCTTTCTAATACTTACAATGGAGCATTAAGCCTGACACCCAGTCATTTTAAATCTAATTCAGACCTTTATGTATGTGACAAAACATCTCTCGAACGAAGGCCCTAATGACCATCAGGAGAGAGGGGAGTAAAATTAATTTACAGGCACATTTAGCTTAATATACAGAGAAAGTAGCAGATTAAAAGCTTGGAACTCCACTTTCTTCCATTTTGAATTGAGAAATGTCTTCATGTTCATTTGCTTTGTTTTTAATTTTATAGAATTAAGACGCAGAAAAATGTGTCCATATCTTTATTACTTTAGGTTGGACTATTGCAATTTTTTGTTTTCTGGGTGTCCATAAAACTCTTAAATAGCCTTCAGTTAATCCAAAATTCCCTAAAGAGCTCTAATGAAAGTGAGAATGAGAGATCATATTTCTCCAGTTTTGTCTTCTCTCCATTGGCTCCCTGACAAATTCAGGATGGAACTTCAACTCTTCCTTCTAACCTACAAACCCCTCAACAACCTGGCTCCATCTTATATTACAGAACATACTGTTGTTGAACCAACTTCCAGTTTCTGTCCGTGAGACTGACACCTTGTCTACTTTTAAGATTAGGCTTAAGTCTTTCCTTTTTGATAAATCCTATAGCTAGGGTTGGCTTGGGTTTCCCGAGTTATCCCTTAGCTATGCTTCTATAGGCTTAGCGTGCTGGAGGACAAATTGACCACATTTCCACACTCAGCTGCTGACTTTACTTGCGCTACTCTCTCTGATTATATTTGTGATCATTTTTATAACTAACATGGTTTTCCCTGCCTTTTCTCCCATGGAAAGTACACCATGATAATAGAAACTACGCCTGGCCTGATCTTTCTGTGTTTGTCTGCATCTTTTCCCTCTTAAAACTGAATGCATTTTAATGCTGTTTGAACAGCGTCTATGATTAATATCTTAGGGTGATTCAAAGTTTTCATCATTTTCACAAGCATACAATCCATACACAGGGGAGGAGCAGGTCAAAGACTGGCATATGCTTGTCAAAATAAAAAAATAAAAATGTGGCTGCTATTCTCCCATATGCCAAATATTGACACACCATTAGATGTACGGTGAGCCCAGGTGCAAACAATGTTTCCAGCTGAGTGAGCAGCTGCTTAGCTGTGAGCGAGCCCTTCTTCGTATGAAAGTGATCAGAGCAGACACACACACATACACTGCCAACAGATCTTCCCGCACAGTGGGAGTGCACTGCAACGGGAGTGCACAGCCTTTCAAGTGGCTCTGTGAGACTTGTGTTTCTGCTATTTTAGTTCTTATATTAAACTATATTAACACCAAAAGGCTTATTTGAATGCCCCAGATTACAGCAAAGTTGTGTGTCTGTTTAACTTTATGTATCAAAACACAAAGAGTGAGAGTCAGTTTCAGGCGTGTGTAGTTTAGCATTAATATCTGTACATCTGTAGCTCTATTTGAAACAATCTGAGATGTGTACAAATGTGGAAAGACAATGATTTTACCTTAGTACAATGTTGTAGCCTCCCAGAGAAACTGTGCGAGCTGCAAAGGATGCTGGGTAATCTTGTGGCAATTATGTATGCGATATTTATGACCGTTTACCATGCTTATGAGTGTGGAAATGTTCTTGTTAGGTTTGGGTCCGTATTTATGTTGAAGTCTCTGTTACTGGTTGTAAACTGATGCGATAAGTCAGAGGTTGTTCCTGGTATGTATAAAGGGGAAAGCACTTCCTGTTGGAGGACAAAAGTGTGTTCCAATAATAAACGATAATGTCACACAAGAGCGACTCAGTTGTGATGTTACTGCTAGTACACGAGAGTTGCTGTAACATTCATGTAAGCCATTGTTTCTCTAACATTTTCAGGCTGAGGACCACCTAATCTATTCAACAAACACTCACAGACCACCTAACTTGAAACTACCCCCACAACAACACAATAACACTTTGATATAACCAAAAATTAAAATAATATCAGTCACTTAACTCACTTATTGTCTTCTTTTTTCATCCTAATAATGGTGCCGTTTTACTTTCTGGATTGTGAGTGAAGAAAGTCCGACTCCAAACTGGAGAGTTTTTCCGACACATCATAGTCCCCAATGATCCCACTGCACTGCTTTGTTTTCAGGTCAACAAGTGTAGAAAATCCCACTTCACAGTTGTAGGTGGATGGAAATGGCATCAACCCTTTCAGAGCATTGTCAGCTATTGTAGGATTCTCAGGTTAAATGTGGAGCCAAAGATCTGTTAAACCTTTCTCCCTCAAAGTTGTCTTCAGTGTCCCATCTGATGCAATGTTCATAAGGCTGTTCACCTGTCTTGGTGAAAGTTTAGAACTGACTTGCTCAATACGCAGTTTATCCCCACATGGATTTATGATCCACTCAATCACTCATCCCTTGCAGATGTTGCTTGAAGGATGCAACTGTGCTCCCATCCACTTCTTCTCCAGCAACAAGGATTAAATTTGCAAGTGTTGGAAAACTGTCAAATTCTCTGTGATCCAAGTCAGCTACACCACAAATCTATCTTGAGGCGTGTGGCTTTAAATTGGTCCTGGACATTGACAGCCTTCCCTTGCAAAGCCACATTAAAGTCTCGAGAGTGTTGAAAATATCAACCAAGTATGCCTGTTTTGAACGCCACTGGAAACTGTGCATCCTGTCATCAGTGTGGTCCAGGAATAGTTATTCCTCTTCTCGAAGTTCATACGGGGGAGAACTATTCCGTGCGACAACCAGCGAACTTCTGTGTGAAAAAGTTTTGTGTTCGCCATCCACTTCATCACACAGCACTTTAAAATATGTGTTTAGTGGCATTCCTTTAATCCCATTAACTATTTTCACAGACCCATCCAGAACAGATTTTAGGCACTGCTGCATTTTTTTTCACAGCCAGCTGTTCTCTCCAGATGCAACGTGTTGCATCTGCAGACGGTGATACTGCACTAACGCCTGCTACTAGTCCTGTCTGTTTTCCTGTCATGACAGTTGCACAATCAATGCAAATGCTGACACATCTTGACTAGTCCAGAGGGTTCTTCACGAAAAAATTGTGAGAGGAAAATGGCTTCTCCTGTGGTTTTATGTTGTAAAACTTATGTTGTACTTGTCAGACGTTAAAAAAATAAGTAAAGAAAAAAAATTGTAAAAGTGTCAAAACAAAATTTGACATACTCCCGCCATCTGTCCATCCATCCATCCATCCATTGCCTGCCACGTTCTCCTAATTACGGATGGGGGGGGGGGGGGGCAGGGAGCCTTTCCCTGTATGCTGCACTGGTGACTAGTCCATTACTGAGTGTGGGATGAAGTCAGAGTTCTCAGATACATTTTTGACAAAGAAAATGACTACCGGGTACTAACACTTCGTCTGCTTTGATTTGTTTTTTCTTGCATGATGAGTTTTCTTTTGTAATTTCGCTACACATAAGAACCTTTTATTTTTCATAACGGTTGATGATGCTGGTTGAATTGCATTCGGGCGTAAAAAAATCTGACCCGACCTGTCTTGGATCATTTTGTCAGAGCCTGACCCGACTCGATCATTTGACTGTAATTACAGGCCAGAACTTTAAAAAAAAAAAAAAAAAAAAGGGAAGAAGAAAAATAACGTTATTTTAAATTAAGCTTTTACTGCTTTTGTAAGCAAATCAGTTTGACATGATATTTTAAAAATGTATTTCGAAGAAAGGAAGTTATAAGATTTCTTGTTTATTAACAAGTCACCAAATGGATATTAAAATGCAAAACGAATAGCTTAAAAAATCAACTCTAAAGATAGGCTATTACACAGATGAACAAAAATATTTTTAAAGCAAAATTAATTGGAAAAATATAGAACAAGGCTATTTTAATTGAATGTGCTGCTCACTTCGGCTTTTGTAGATGCTGCTACTTCCTTCACTGCAGATGATGGCAGGGTGCGGAGACGTGTGCGGCCGGTGATCAGGTGATCGATCTGAAGCTTAACTGGACTTTTTTTTTTTTTTTTTACCTCTTTCAACAGACTGGTCAGAGGATGTGCGTAGCTGATGAACCTATTGTTCATTTGAGCTTAACTGGACATTTTTTTACATCTTTCAACCGGCTGGTCAGACCTGCCTCCTCCTCAACAAGTAGATTAACACAATTTTATATTGTGCATTCTTATTTAGTTTTCTTTGTGCGGTATGATTGTAAAACTGCATCAAAAACCCAAGAACGACCCAGCCCGCCCATCAAGCACATTATTCTGGCCTAATCCGGCCTGAAATTCGGGCCGGGCAAGGCCCAGTCTCGGGTTAGAAATCGCTGTTCTAATGCTGGTGCCGTAGGGCTGCCATTGCTCTCTTGCTTTCCTGCTGTTTTGTCCATTTTCACATTTTATTTCACCGTAGGCCACTAATACTGCAAAACAGTCAAATAAGATTTGATTAAGATTGATAAAAACACCATATGTAGTAGTACCTTGTGGACAACTGGGGAGTGCTCGATGATTTGAGAAAGGCTGATGTAGAACATGAAATTTACGTCTCCGCATCATTTATAATAAAATAGATTTGTTAAAGTAATAATTTTTCAGTGCGCATTTGGAGGGGGGAAAGTGGGTCTCCAAAAGAGTGTTTTGTATGCTTATGAAAATGTTGAAAACTGTGAATCACCCTTTACCATAAAAATATCACCACAAATAAATCTAAAATAACTGAACAGAAAAACATTTAACTAAAAATTCTCACTTTTCTTTGATGGAATGTGGTAGACATGCATTTGATAATACCAACAGAGTTCTCAGTATTTATTTATTATTTAGTCCTGTACCTTATTTCTAACATTGGCTGGTGTACCTATAGGGAAGCCCAAACGTAGAATTATGCAGGGTGTCTTAGAGATGAAACGGACCAAGTAGAAGGAGGTGGGAATCTGCTCAGACAAACTGTGGAGACAAATGAAACCAGTCTTAAGGTTTTCAGAATGTTACAGAGGAATCTCTTG
Organism: Hypsolebias antenori; assembly: GCA_031762315.1. Lineage (NCBI taxonomy): Eukaryota > Metazoa > Chordata > Actinopteri > Cyprinodontiformes > Rivulidae > Hypsolebias > Hypsolebias antenori. The sequence continues at coordinate 29,574,259 of JARVGS010000979.1, read as the reverse complement.
AGAGGGTTGAACTCACAAGTGAACACTTTACATAATTCTATTACACACATTACATTAAAGGAAACAGTATCTATATAATCATCTAGTGTCCCTGAAACATCCCTGACCAGCTAACTAGTATGCAAGTTAATATGTTAAAGCTTTCTTCGGTGTTGACACTGTCTGCGAGAAATGTGAAAATTTGGAGGCTCTAGATGGAATAATTTAATATTCAACTCGTGGATCGAGGCCTCAGAATGCCAACAACCTACAAAGTTTATGGTTTAAGTTCTTAAGAACGTGTATGCTAGAAGCAAAACGAAGACGGGATGAGTAGCCATGACTAATAATCGTGAATAACTTAATGGAGACTTAATGCAGTATTAAGAAGATCAGCAGCTGATTACATCTTTCTTAAAAAACAGATTAGATGTCAATTTTATGCTATACATGAAAAATGCAAAGAACTGAAGATATGAGTATTGTTCATCTCACCTGTATATGAGTTTGACATACGAGTAACCTTCCACCAGCACAAAGCTGCTGCAGTCCTTCAGCAAGGATGTGAGAGCAGAGTGGGAAATGCGACACTGAATGGTGCTGTAACGACCGTTGTTTCCAGCTGTATGCAAGTGTTTGGGAACAGGTCTGCAAGGACAAAATTTCATTATCTGATGCTACTGAATCACTGATAATAACATCAAAAGGCAGATACACAAAGAAATTATGAAATGGATTTACATTAAAACATTTACTAAACTATTTCTAACCTGCTTTTAAATTTGTAAAGTTTGACACAATTTCTTGCTCAGGAGCAGGATGGTGTGACCACAATGTCAAACTGGGCAGACATTAGCAATGGCTTGAGAAGCATAAGGCCATTCTATACTGGAGATTTTCTGATCAACATATCAGCAAAATTAAAGGATGACACACTGCCTGTGAAGCCTTAGCTTGAGTGGAAACCAAGAATGTGCTGGTTCCAACACAGAACATATGAAACAGGTGCCTCAGTCATTTCTATTGTTCCTCGGAGGATTGCAAAGGTGCTGAATTTAGCAGCATGTCTCTTCCCTGCAGCTAAGTTGTAAACTGTCGTCTCAGGTGTATGGTGATGTCTCCCAGATGTGTGCTCTGCAGCACTGAAGACCCAGATGTGTTCATCACTAGCACCCTGCTGGGAACAGTGGTTCTGAATGGAGTAAAAGAACAATAGCTGTCATGGATTGTTCTATCCTCGTCAAAAAGTTTTCTTTCCTTAACTAGACAGATAACTCGTTCTACACACTCTGGTCATTGTTAGCTTTACTGTCCACTGCTGATTAGCATTGATAGCATGAGAATTGGGTAAAACTGAAATCAATTTAAAAAAATAATAATAATTACTGTGATAAACCACTTTAAAGTACATATTAACAACACATCCCAGCATATTATACTCAATTCAGCCAATGTAACATGTGGATACCAATATAGTTAGCAAAATGTTGGCAAAGAAAATCCCACACACTTATAAATAAAGCCTAAAGTAACATCCACAATATAAACAGTAACATAAAGATAAATGTCCTTAAATACAATACTCAGACAATGTTTCAACAACTGCTTGGCCCAAAGAAGATGGATATCAAATCTCTTGACTGCTCAGTTCCACAATTTGCTCACAATGAATGGAGAAACAAGATGGCAACCTACAGAGTTTTAAGGCAAATTTTGTGGCTTGTAACAGCTTGAATGTCTGGTCGTCCCTTACATGTGATTGAGGCTGTTCAGAGTGCCAAGGTGCCATCCGTAGGTTCTTCTTAAAACTATGTGGTGTGAGTTTGAGTTAGTGTGGGAGTAGAAATGCAGTATAATTTCTATTCCTGGTGTTATGAACCTATGACTATGACATTAAAATTATGAAAAAGCCTTGTTCATTAGCATTTCATCACCATTTTCAAGGCTGCAATTTCAGCATGTCATGGTTTTTGGACATACATCAACTGGGCAGCCTCCTCTGATTAAAAGGTTTATGAAGGATGTTCATTAAACCCTGCAGTGAATACCCTTTTGCTGCTGTGGGAGTGACCAGTACTTCTGGAAGCCATCTCAGGACTGTCTTTTAATCCCATTATGTGCATAGATTTAAGGGTTTTTTCACTGAAAGCAAACCTGCTGCTGGCCGTAAAGCAAGCCAGAAATAATTAGGTGCATGCTTTATCTGTGCATGCTTCCTGTTTGCAATTTTCTCCAGATGGTGGGAAGGTGCTTCTGCATCTCAGCTCAGGCGGGTTGGGCGGACAGACGGGTGAGCAGGTGGATGGGTGAAAGACGAGGCAAACAGTTTAGATGGGCAGATAGATTGATAATGGAGATTCCATGCTTCACCCCTAGTGAAATACCTCATTAGGTTTCCAGAGAACAGGGGTTGCTCAGATGACTACTGGTAATTACCGGTACCTATTTTTGACAATGACTATAGTTAACACATTTATTGATTGTTTGACTTTCTTTCTAATTCATTTATCTTTATCTTTCAGGTTTTATCTAAAAATGAAGTGGCTACTTAAAGTCAAATGTGAAAAACTTGTTAAAGTGTAGGAGAAAACCTGTTATCCTCACAAATCGTGTTCCAGGATGACTGTAATGCGATGCATGTGGAGCCATCTCTGCCAGAAGTTGGTATCCATGGATAGTATAGGTTTCCAGTATAAAGCAAACTGGGACTGAGATGAGTCTTTGGATCCACTGTGCTGAAGAGATAAAACCTGAAACAGAGAAGATTGTTCAATTAAAGAGAAGGATGTCAAAATTGCTCAAAGTCCAGCTTCAGCACCTTTAACTGAGACAAACAAACAAAGATTTAAGATACATGAACCCACTCACAAATATGTAATATTGGATCATTTTCCTCAGTAAATAAATTAAGTATAATATTTTTGTCTCACTTTGTTCAACCGGGTTCTATTTATCTACTTTTAGGACATGTGTGAAAATCTGATGATGTTTTAGGTTATATTTATGCAGAAATATGAATTATAAAGAGTTCACAAACTTTCGAGCACCACTGCATGAACATTTTAGAAAATGGAATGTGAATCATGACTGAAAATGTAAATTCTGATTTCATGATAATGCATTTCAAGGATAAATAATGTATGCAAGTTACTGTGAGTAAAAAAAGAGTACCGTATGTCTGTTCTGGTTATTGGCTGAATTGTGATATTTGATCTCAAGATCCATTTCAAGTTGGGATTAACCTGCCTAAATAAAGGTTGAATGAAAAAGTTGTCTGTGATGTAACAAACAAAAACCAATGTATAAAAAAAAAACCTGAAAAAAGGAGTTGGTTGAGGAAACTACTGCTTCCTTGAGTTAGTAGGCAACTGTGTTGCTGGGAACAGGCACCTAGTGATCTAGTTAGTGGATAGTTAGCTTGCCACCCAACAGTAAAGTTGCAAACTAGCTTCTAGACCATTCCTGACAAAGATAATACTGTATTAGCCATTCAGGGTTGGTATGATGTATAAGCTTTCATGAGGTCATACAGGTGACATTTCCCACAATAAGACAAAACAATTGCTATAAAAAAAATAATCTTCCTTTTTCGCCAACTCAAAATCTTTCAGAGCAGAACCATGAGTGACATGCAAAGAGACAGCCTCACAACCCCAACAGCCTGTCTAGGAAGTAAAGTGATACTTTTTATTCTAATCTTACTTTCCTCCAGGTGTTTGTCTTTTGAGATACTTTAAATAATAACAATTTCTCTATTTCACCGTATTCTGGCTGTGAGCCAGACTGACTCAAATTAAAGTGACATTCAGTCAAAATCTCATCCTGACTCGATCTTATACGAGCTGAAGGAACTAAACTTATTCAGTTTTCAGAAACTGGGAACTGCTTATTCTATAAGCTATTTTTTACTGAAATAGCAGGGCTGGGGGGTGATGGAGCAGAGGTTAGAGAAGGTGAGCCTGTGATCAGGAAGTCACCAGTTCGAATCCCAACATCTTAAATGTGGGTGAGAAAGGTGAAGCGACCTCCACACTTATTTGCCTGGGCCCTTGAGGCCCTTAACACCCAAGAGCCCTAGAAGCCAGCACCTGCTTCACATGTGGGCTGTGGTAGCTTGTTGATTAGTGGTTGCATCAGGTGTAAAACAACTGCTAAGTCTTAGTGCAAGCTAACTCGCTGTGGTGACTCCTGAAGAGGGGAGCAGCCAAAAAAAAAAAAACTCTAGAAATATCCAGACGATGTACTGACTGAGGATACATTCAGTAGATACAGTAAATGTCAGGGGAATTTAGGTAAATATCACGGATGTTATCACTTGCTAATGTTAAATTAATGTGTGTGAGTTCACAGAGTTCTCTGCTCGGGGGGAACCTGCAGAAGAAGTATAGAACCTGCCATTTCTAATAACTCAAAGGCCTCCTACTTCTCTGCAAGCTGGAAAGCAGAGATTGTCTTGATCTTGCCTCTATCTGTTAACGTGTATTTAAACTTTCCCTAACTTTTTTGTCCGTGGCAGACCTCGCAACTGGAGCTTCAATGTAACATCTGTGTAAGCCTGTTGTGAACTCTGCCCCCTTGCAAGTAAACTGGGTTGAAAAATCTTCTCACGTCCTCAGAGTGGCTTATTTGAGTAAAGAGATGGTGAAAGGATATTTATTTATCCAACAGTAAAGACAGCACGGTACCGGGGTTGTAGAACCAGGAGGAATGTAGAAGAGGGGCACTCCATTCTTGGTGCTCTCTGGGATTGTGTAGTTCTCAGGAATTGAATTGAAAGACTGGAGGTGCACCAACATCTGATCAGTCTGGTTTATGCTGGAAAAGACATGCAGCACATTAAAATGCATTACATGCATTTCACGCTCACACAGCATAACAGTTGTTACTAACTTTATACAGCATTATGTCATCACAAGGAACTATTCAAAAAAAAAAGTCTCCATCATGAATCCTGTCAATTACAAGCCCTCAGTTCAATCCATTTCAGTGCAATACAGTCAGAACAAGTGTATAGCAAAATGAGAATTGGTAAATTATTGTCTCTCTTACAAACTAGCAGATTGCATCAAAACTTTACTTCCCACATCCTGATCAAACATGACTCCCTTATAACAAGAAAAAACCTTCAGCAGAACCAGAATCAGGCTCAAGATGAGAGGCTGTCTTCTTCGACTGGCTGGGGACAGGAAAGGGAAAGACATGAAAGTGCACAAAGAAATAAGTACCTCTGAAGTGTGTTCCAGAAGCGGCGAATGACAGAGGTACGGTACGGACTGGTGATGGGCTTCCTCTGAGTGCAGCTGATGTCATGCAGAATGTCGTAACTGCCCTCCATTGTCACCTCCACCCTTGTGATTCTGTTGGATGGGTCCAGAGGCCAGGAAGCAGCTGCGAGGTACTCAATGTGCATGTTGTGTTTCCACAACAGAACCAACTTTAACTCCAACTGTGTCCCACCTAAAGAAATTAGACTTCATTATGACCAGATAAAGGTCTTTACCACCAAGCTCAGACCTCGGCTTTGAAGTGTTCCATGGAGGTCAAACTTTGGTAAAGATAATTATTTCACTTGGTCCTACAGTAAATTGATAAATTGAAGGCAACTGGGCTTCTTGTACTTTTTAAAGATGTTTCATCTCTTATTCAAAAGGGTTCTTCAGTTCTAATATTGGACTAGAAGTTCTAGGTATATGTCTAACTGGAACGATCACATGACAGGTCATTATGGTCGCTGGCCCAACCATGCATCCTGTCAGTCATTTTGGTCATATGTTTTAAGGTCTGGATTGTGGTGAAACCATGAAGATGAGAGGTGAAACATCTTATTTTTTATTTTATTTATAAAATATGTTCTTTTCAAAAATACAATCCAAAACAATTCCATAAACGATAAGAATACAAAATATAAAAATGAAAGGTAGCAGAAGAAGAAAAAATCTTATTATAGCCGCCCCTTTTTTCAAACAATTAGTTCAAACAATAATAATCTTCAAGTAACAGAACAAAATGAATAACTCTTTCTAATTTT
>JARVGS010000979.1:29443773-29456429 GCA_031762315.1 Hypsolebias antenori | reverse complement strand
GTGTGTGTGTGTGTGTGTGTGTGTGTGTGTGTGTGTGTGTGTGTGTGTGTGTGTCGTGCAGGGAGGACATGATGCTCATGTTTTTTTTTCAACAAGTTCAAAGTTCATGTCCAGAGTCGAACAATAATCGATATTTATCAATATGCTGCTGTTGCTGCAACACATGCATGTCCAGCACGTCACGCTTCTTGATGACATCATCTTTAATCCAGATTATTAAATCATAATCCCCCCAGGGACCTTTTCCTCTTTAGCTCTTTGACCTCCTAATGGACCTCTGGAAGAGGAAGACATTTTTAAAATGCAAAATTAAAAATATGTATCGCTGGAAACTGATTTCTTCAAAGGCAGGGTCAAAATCTGACTATACTTATCAGCAATAAATAAATAATAAATAACAATAATCTCGGAGACAACCATTCTGTGACGTCAACGTCTCAAAAAAGACTAATAGACTGAGCTGTTTGATTAAAAAAAAAACTCAAATCTTAAAAATATAAATGATTGTATTTTCCTAATGTGAACAATTGTGTGTAATTAGAGAAGAATGCAACGATTTATTTAAGATTCAGTAACTATAATGACGCCAACATCATAAATTAAAATGAGTTCAGGTGAACATTTATAGAAATACGAGTTATTTAAAGGAGAAAATTCTATTAAAATGAATTTAAAAGAATCATTTGAAGGTGTGGAGCTGATAATTCGGTGTAATTTGTGGTGTCAAGCCAAACGGAGCTGCTGCTTCCACAAGTCATGTTCAGCTCATCTGTCTCCACATGGAGCCTGAGGACCCGTCACGTCACTCATCACGCTGCTTGAAGCTCTTTAAGCTTTAAAAAATAACATTTTGGGATATAAATCCGTCCTCGGGCCTTCTCAGCATCCTGGTGGAGAGTCTCTCCTCTGAAAGAAAAAGAAAGAGAAGCTGTTTCCCTCGAGCGCACATGAATTCGGGCTCATTAGCATTTATGCAAATGAGTTTCTAATTGCAAGCGTAATAAGTGTGGCGTGGGAGATTTTTCACTCCGCCATGTTTTTTTTTTTTTTTTTTTTTTTCTGCTTTGCAGGATGCATCGATTTGTTTTTTGTTCTACTTTAAATAAAGGCGCACTTTATTTTTCTAATTTCCACCCGACAGGAATCCTGCTGCAACTTCATGGAAACAGTGGGAGACTTTTTATTTTTACTTTGCTTTTTAGCCGGCTGCCTTTATCCAAACCAACGGTAAATGCACCCCCCCCCCCCCCCCACCTTAAAAAATATATTTTTAATTAATTTTGAAATTGATCGTCCTTATTGCTGCTGTGAAGTCCTCCTTTTAGGAGGAGAAGGAGCAGGAGGAGGAGGTGAGTGTGTTTTCTGCCTCTGATCAAATGAAATGTGTGCCAGCACAATGGATGGCAGCACGTGCACGTGAAGGTGCACTGCTCCTGCTTCATTTTACAAATTAATATTTCCTTCACAAGTCAAAGGAAATACAAATCTATAAAATACAAATGAAAAAAAAATCTATAGAAAGGATATATATATATATATATATATATATATATATATATATAAAATTAAACAATAAATGCTTTATAAATGAAATTGAAATTAAAGAATAAAAAAAAAATAGGTTTTAAATAATTGTAAAGTTTTTATTAGTTGCTGCTCACCTTTATGTTAAATTTAAAACCATGGAGTCTGAGTGTGTATGGTTGTGTGTGGTTTGGGGGGGGGGGGGTGTCTGTGTTGGCACAGGGAGGCTGTTTGGGCCCCCACAGAGCTGCAACAATATGGGCAGATATCGAGGGACAAAAGCTCAGGAGCTTTGAGTTGCTGAGCTCGTCTCTGACACGGAGTCCTGATGTTGCTGCAGCACGAGGCCTGCAGAGGCTTCTGCGCAGCCAACAGGTAGAAGCAACTCATCTGGAAGGTTCATGTTGAGGAATGAAGCTTGAAAAGCAAAGAAGCACATGCGGCACAAAGAAAAATGAGAATGTCGTGATGCATGGGTCCACTTTTAGACTTTTATTCTCTCAGCAGCCTTCGTTTGCAGCTTTCCCATGAATAAAACAGATCAAATCAAAAGTTGGACTTCTGTAGTTTGGACCTGTGCCAGCTGGTTTTGGAGTTGCACCTGCAGAACCTGCCGTTTAATGATAATAAATGAAGAAAATTTGAATTCCAAGTTCACGTGCAAACCTTCAAGCCTTTTTAGTTGTGGGACTGATCAAAACGCTGACAGAAGGTTTGCAGCTCCTGAAATTGTCACCATGTTATTTTCTCTTTGCCTCTAAATTTCATTTAATTTAATCATTTATATGGAAAAACTGAATTCAGTTTTCTCGGAAAAAAAAAATCTTTCAAGTTGAATAAATGATCAGGAGTCTCCTGATTGTACTGTCAATGATAATACCGTCGTCCTCGTCATGTTTTAGATAAAATGTAAAATTGAGCTGCAAAGCTCAGGAATGCAAACGTGTAAAATTACAAAACATTTTCATCTGAAGCGTTTTCTGTCTTCCCATCTCTCTCTCTCATGTTTGTGTCCTTCTGCTGGACATTTTTCTGGCCAACAGCTGAACTGACCCACTCCTGAGGTGTTCGGCTGCAGACTGTGATCCCTCTGCTGTTCAAGCCACAAGCATGAGAGGAGTATGTCGTCATGGATTTTAATTTGATGACGCCTATTGAAACCTGAATAAAATGAGAAAATACATGAGACACGTTGAAAATGAATAACTTGCTATTACTTGGTTGGAGACGTCTGTTTTAAACAGCACCTTCAAGCCTGGCATCACCTGAGACAGGTGTTCACAATGGTTGGCTCAGTGGTTAGCATGTTGCCTCACAGCAAGAAGGTCCTGGGTCCAATCCCCAGCTGGACCCGGGGTCTTTCTGTGTACTCCGGTTCCTCCCACAGATCAGAAACATGCACGTTGGTCTGCCTTCAGGCCTCCCTTGCAAAAGCGATCTGTGATTTGCCTGGTTAAATAAAGGTTAATAAAATATTATTATTATTATTATAATATGTGTTTTAATATTTTAAGAATTTAGCATTTTGGCTTTATGAGCAAATATAATTTGCTCTGTAGTTTCGCCTTAAAGGAAATGAAGTGTTTAAGTTTATATTCAGGAGTTTGCAGTGATTAAACACATTCATTTCAGTCCCTCTGCTCTTTGTGTGTGTTCTGCTAACAGAACTGTTCAGGGTTGGTCCGACGTGTTTGCAGTGAGTTACAAAACAATGGTTCCAGTTCTGAGGAGTCTTTTATGTGTCGGCCTTGACTTGTTTGACATTCATTGTCTTGGGCGATGAATGCGTGTCCCTCTGCTGCTCCTGTAGCAGCAGCAAGTCTTCTGAACCAGTTTCACTCCGGAGGATCGGTTCTGATCAAACTGGAGACTCTAACAGATTCCAGCAGGACTCTCCAGCTCGGGCCACGTGTGCTGGATGAAACCAGTACAACTGTTTTTAGACGTCTTCTGCAAATCTCTTTATTTTGTCTAAAACTGATTCATAAAATTAGTGAGAACCTAAATGTAATGACAGCAGCAAGTTCTCACATGAAGGCGACAGATTCTTTGAACCATGTTGATTCTGTAATAAAATATATATATTTTTACATTGCTTGATTCACTTCTCTTTGGAAAATTAAACATTATGAACAACAGGCGCCATTTATTCAAAACAACATTTCGCCCAAACGTTAATGCATCAGTAATAATATTTTTAATGTGACGCTTTTGCTGATAATCATTCAATCACTGACTCAAAAGTCCTGAAAAGGTTCACCTGCATGGAGGCATTCTGTTTCATTCTAGGATCCTATTATTACAAATAAAATACATAAACACTGTCATAATTACAAGAATATGACTTTAACATTGCAGATTATAGTCATGAAATAAAATTCATTTATATGTCAAGTTATAGAAATTAGCTGCCTTGAAGCTTTTCATTGGAATAAATGATTTGTTTCAATCCTTTTAATGTTTAAACTTTCAAAGCGAAAGACTCCATGTTTCCGTGGGAACGTAGTTGTCCCAGTATAATAAAGATGGCAAACTTTCAGGACTTTCTGTTTGTGAAATATAAAAACGAGGAGAAATATGCGTTGTACTCTCACCAGGCTTTGACAGCTCATCTCTCCTGCTTTTCTGATAATAAATGCCGATGAGAGCTGAACTGGCCGGGTCGCTTGATGTCAGTGGGGGAGGGAGAAACGACTCTGTGGGCTGACAGGCAGGCATGCTTGGTCTGCATTGATATGACTATGACCTTTCACCCTGCTCCCCCTCTCATGCTCAGTGGTTCCTCCACAGGGGACGTGGATGGTGGTTAGAGTTTAGGGTTGTGGCAGCTGAGACAAACCACCAAGATAATGTGTCGCTTAATATTCCAGTGACCAGTGCTGTAGTTGCCATACTGTTGCAAACCATTAGCTCATAGTGGTTTTGGTCTTTTGTGGCACTTTTTCTTGTGTCGTGCAACTTCTGCTTAAAGTCTGTCTTTGCAAGAGAACAGGCAGTTTATAAGGAATTCATACATTTTGAATATTTGAAGTACCTTGTATAAGTCTAAGATAAGTACTTCAGATATGCACAAACTGTCTCATCCAGTGCAAAAGCTCCAACTCCAATTTAGCTGTAAACCAGTATGGTATTATTGCCCCTGTATTCACTGGTTAAATGGTCATCATTAACTTCATGCAGACTCTCTCATTGGTACATTTTCATCTTTAAATCACTTCTTGGTCTGCTGCCTTCATACATCTCCTCCTACATGTCACATCGTCAGTGCAGCTACAGCGTGCGCTCTCAGGACATTATTACCTGCAGTGTTCCCTCAGTGAGGACTGAACTTGGCAAAAGGGCCTCCTCTTACTCCGCTCCTGTTCACAAGCTGTTAGTGCTCAGAGTTCGTGTTGGGACTCTGTTGGCTACTACCACACAAAGTTTAGCTAAGCGTCTTGTAAAACTGACTGAGTCGGAGCCAATTTTTGTGTGTGACGAGATTTGCTGTGGCAGCCATCTTCAATGAGGTTGACTCTTGTAGATGCACATCCACTGATGACTTTCTGAGTTTCATTTAAATCTGTCCCGTGATTCATGAGACACAGACAAACTTGACTGCCCCAACTTTTGGCAGCGGGCAATGACAAGTTGAACAAAATGGATCCTCACTGACCTGACAGTAGGTGTGTCACTGAGCAGAGCAAGCCGTCCTTCTGGTTCATGACGGGACAGAAACTGGTTGAGATCTCCGTTTTCCATGTACTCTGTAATCATACAGAGAGGGTCGCTGTAGATGCACACGGCCAGCAGACGAATGATGTTGGGGTCCTTTAAACGTGACATTATCTTTATCTCTTTAAGGAAGTCGTTCCTGAAAGAAAAACAAAACAATCCACAACAGTTTAGGCTGCATGTTGAACAGATGTTCTGCTTTCTCTCTAATTTCAACTCTGATCACAAAAAGCAGCTCGCCTCGCGTTCTTGCTGGCGTCTGAACGGAGCATCTTCACAGCCACTAAGACCGGCTGGTCCTTGGGGACGTCAAACGAATACTCTTCATTCATAAAGTCCTGCATTCCCTCTGCTTCGCACAGGTGTACCTAAACCGGGGAGGAAAGTACGAGCTCTGACTGGTGTTTTCACTTTAAACTTTAAAGCTAAAACAGCAGCAGAGAAGAAGAACACACACACCTCTCCAAACTGGCCCTCTCCCAGCTTCTCTTTAAACATGAGCAGCTTTCTAGGGAACTCCTCCACAGCAACATCCTTCCCAGACAGCAGGTCCATGGTCACAGCAGGGATCACATACGTGTTGCTTCCAGTGACACCCTGCAAGTTGACGATGTCTGCCTCTGCATAGTGAGGGGCGCCATCTTGGGCTGCACCTATAGGATTGGCTTTGGATGCTCCTGTGCTGGTTGAAGCTGAAATACAACACGAGGCACTGTAACTATACAAGTACAACAAAAAGATTATCTGTAAATCAGATGTGTGTGTGTGTGTGGTTGAGCATACCCGGCTCTTCTAAGCTCTGTGCAAACTCTGGCAGCTTACATATGAGGCCTGATGGCTCCTGGTAGTCTGGACCAAGTGGGAAGATGCGCTCATAAGCAGAATTAGACTCCTGGTCGTGGGCTGTACCCGACCGGTTGTGGTTAAGCACAAAAGTCTCACTCTGTATTGACAAGCTAGCAGTTAGTTCATCATCTAGCATCCTACGAGAAGCCTAAAATAAAGACAGAGGTGAAATAAATTGGACCATGTCCCAGAGAAACACTTAAACACGAACACACAAATAATATATGAACAGCTGGGCTGATAGCAACGTGAAGCTGAGAGAAACCAAAGGAATGAGCTCACCTTCTCCATCATCTTTTGCCACACCTGCCGCCACAGGATGATGACGATGATGGCGACAAGGATGAAGATGATGGCCACTAAGCAGCCGATCAGAATCCGAGTGTTGCTGTCATCCAGCTTGTGTGTAGGGTCGTCTTCTGGGAAGGGATGTGGAGAGACGCCTGTCGAAGAATTCAAGAGACTGTTCACTTTGCAAACATGTGGGAGCCGGGCTTCCTGCTCAAATACATCTGTTAACCATTTAGTGGCTTCACTTATTGGAAATTGTGTGTAGATGGTTTTTATGGCATCAAAACTCTTAAACACTCATTATTAGCTGCACGTCAGTAAAGTGATGGCTCAGATATTTTGAAGTAGGGTTATGCATGTTGAATATCCTACTCCTCTAGATGTCCTTTTTGACAGACGTCAGTTTGGAGCGATAGTTTAATTCTGACTGGATTGTTGTCTTATCAGCTGCTCTGAGCAGGAACACGACTAAAGTGAACTGTTGCGGTCTTAAAACAACTTCACTGTCACAGATGTCTTAGTGCACATGTGTCAAACTCAAGAGCCACAGGCCAACTCTAGTCCCCGCAAGATGATTATGATGATGTAATTTAAATGTAAAATATTGTATCTCTTCTAAAAAATAATAAAAAACCTGATAAATACATCATTTAGTGTAGACTTCTCTTACAAGCCGGCTAACTTTGAAGCCAGAAAGAAGGTTGGATCATTCTATCATCATTGATTCTGATGTGGAAAGAGCAACAGAACGTCAAGTGAGACAAACTCTTGTTGATGAACTTGCAACCAAGAAAAGTTATCAGGTATCTGACTTGAGTTCATGTATCAGCTGAAAGTGGCGCGTGGCTCGGACAAAGTTTTTAAATTTTGACTTCTTTTGGTAACTGAGTTTGCCCCTCCTATCTTAGAGGTTCATGCAAACGCTGTTTTACAAAGTTTTCAGTTGCCATCAGTTTCTTCTTACACAACTGTTTGCAAAAGCAGACAGCAGCAGCTAGCTCTAGCCTTTTCAGTGCAGACTGGGGTGCTTCCATTAGATACATAGTGTAAATACCCGGTACATATTTTGTTAAAAATAAAAATTCAAAAGTAAAACTAAATTCACAGAGGGGCAATGATGTTTTCATGTGGCAACCATTTGTTTTGGCCCTACTTGGACCAGCTGTTAGTTTGTCCATCCAGTCAGAGTTAACTCTGTTCCTCCCACAGATCAGTCTACAAGACTTATGATGTTAATGTTCAAAACCTTTCCACAGAAAGTCCCCCGCAGCAGAACTGAACCATTTAATGTAAAAGTTGAGCTGATGCTGCTCTGGTGACAAAGCTGATATTTATTAGGTAAACAGGCATTTTGATGCAGTTTGTCATCTTACAAAGTGTATTTGTCATGTGTTTAACGTGTGTATGGCTTATTTGTCCAAACTGTATGCTATTGTGATGTCAGAAAGTGCCTGTACTTAAATGGCTAATTATTCTGAAAAAGCCCAACAAAGTTCAGTCAGGTCATCTGGGCAGTTTCTTTTTTTTTTTTCTTTTTGAGACGTTTAGTCTTTCATCCAAAGGACTTCATCAGTGCGAGGAGTCACAATAACTTAGTCCCACAAGCAGCACCCTCACATAGTGGACAGTTTGCTGGTGATAAGATGGTTTCTGGGGCCCGCCCTCTCCACCGTCAACTCCTCTGAGGCAGCAAAGCGGTTCAAAACATCAAGGTTCATGAAAAAGGGTCCTAAACTCAATCATCCAGGTAGATAATCACAAAAAAAGTTCATGCACAATAATCCAGGTAAGAAAATCCAACAAAGTTCAAGTTTGGTCGAGTCATCAGAACGTTTTTTTAGATGTTTTGTCCTTCAGCCAAAGGACATCGTCAGTCTGAGGAACGTGGATTTTCCTGGATTACTGAGCATGATTTGATGTTTTGATCCACTTTGACTATGGCTGCCTCAGAGGAGTCAACGGGGGAGAGGGCAGGCCCCAGAAACTATCTTATCACCAGCAAACTGGTTTGTCCACTATGCGAGTGTGCTGCTTGTGTGACTGAGTTTGTTGTGGCTCCTCAGACTGAAGAAGTCCTTTGGATGAAGGACGAATCGTCTGGGGAAAAAAAAAAAAAAGAACCACCCTGATGACCTGACTGAACTTTGTTGGATTTATAACCCAGATTATTGAGCATGAACTTTGAAATAGAGAAAAGGGTTTTAGTCCACAACAACAAAAACTTTTTTCTTTTCATCTCACTGTATTTTTCTCATCTACTGTTTTGAACGTTTGTGCGCTCACAATGATTGCTATGCTCTTGTAAGCAATGTGAAGAAAAGTATCATTCAGTTGTCATGGAAGTCTTACAATTTGTAAGTAGAAAGTAAAAATGTGTGTTTAGGATTTAATCCCTCACCTGTGTTTGCTGGAATTGCAGTCCAGGGTGGAACCAGCGTTGTGTTGTACATGGCCGTGTCTGAAACAAACCAGAACAAGAAACCATCCAACCAAACTCCAGAAGAAATGCAGTTTATCAACATGTACAGCGTGTACCTGACTGGAAGGTGATCTCACTGAACAGCAGCCACGCATCAGCAAAGTAGAACTGGCATTTGATGGCACTGGCCATGTGATTGGCCAGGTTGATGGAGACAAATCGAGCGCTTGGGTTCCTCTCGTCTTCCACAGGTCTGAAAGAAAGTGTTGTGGTTTCCCAGTCTGAATCGGAGCGGAAGTAACAAACCACTTGTCTGAAGGCCTTGACATGCCGGGAGTACATGTTGTTGCAGTGAACCTGTGCACATGTGGATAGTGTAAGTATAGGGGGTGGGTGGAGACATCATCTTGCTTTCTTTGGAATCTCACCTTCATGGAGGTAAAGTTTCGTATACGGTCAAACTCAAACATGATTTCAACAAATCCACCGGGGAAACTCTCGTTGTTCCAGCCCACGTAGTCGTACCCTGGCCACCCATTGTGGATGTGGCTTAGAGTGAAGTCATCTTCACCACACACCCCATCAGTCAGCTGGCCCAAACCTTCTGTCATACTGAAAATACAAAAACAGCTAAATGTTGGAGCGTTACTGGTCAAAGGTCTTATTTCCAGCCACAAGGTAGCAGCATTTACCAACAAATGTCCTCTAGTAAAGTGTCTTTTTGTCCTGGAAGCCATTATTCACATGCTTTTACCCAAACTTAACAAATCCCCTGACTTGTTCCTTTTGGTTTAGAACATTCATGACTGGTTGGTCAGTCATTCCCAGAACAGAAACAGTCTGAACCCACTCACCACTCTGGTCTGTTTCTGTGTTTTTGCCATAGTGACAGCAAAACAACACAGCGAAGGGGAAGAGGCACAGATGACAGACAAGGAACAAACCAAACCAACGCAGCGAGGAGACGTGAATTATTCACACACCTGTGGATAATGGCTCCGTCATAGACAGAGTCGTTGAGATAAACGGGATGAGCGGGCAGGTTCATCTGTTGTCCAACAGGAACGTTGTATGAAACAAGACCATCTGTGAACATACGGGAATGCTTCATTTACATCAAGAGGACTTTG
Organism: Hypsolebias antenori; assembly: GCA_031762315.1. Classification (NCBI taxonomy): domain Eukaryota; kingdom Metazoa; phylum Chordata; class Actinopteri; order Cyprinodontiformes; family Rivulidae; genus Hypsolebias; species Hypsolebias antenori. The sequence continues at coordinate 29,446,505 of JARVGS010000979.1, read as the reverse complement.
TCACCATCTCCTGCACATTGGCAGAAAACAATGGAAGCAAAACTTTTGTTTAAAACTGTAAAATATAAAGTGGCTAAATGTTTCAAGTCGCTAAAACTAACCTATGGAATAATAAAGGGCAACTCACATAAAACAAATAATTTCTATAAATGTTGTCCCTTCCAAGATTTAAAATAATATGTAAGCATTTTAACTGTCTCTACTGAGTGTGTTTGAAGAAGTCCACGTGCAAAAAACCATCAGGAATCACTCTGCATGATCTTTAGTTACTGCCTGGTAGATGATTTTAGGTCAGAGGTCATAAAGAGAGAGGTCCCGTTGATCCTACCGTTTTTTTGTTTGTTTTTTACAAGTCTAAATAGTTTAATTAAACTATCAAAAATGGTTTTACATTTTTTTTACATGGAACAATTAATATACTGTAATTGTAATAATAAAGAGAGAATATGTCTAAAATTGTTTTGACCACAGGGGAAAAAAGTCAGACTGTAAAAGTAATTGATTTAGCTGTTATTTAAAAGAACAAGGGCCACTGTACAAAATGATGAGATATTTCTGTCCATTTGTTTCCTAACTTGATCTTCTGTTTTAAAGGGCTCTACGGAGCTCCTCTGGCAATTAAAACAGGGTTTTAACACTAACTGTTTATTCAGTTATCATCTTCACTAGTAAACCAGACTGATGAACGTCTCAGATGTAAAAACAGTCATGTGCACACAATAAAAGATGTTAGCGCTGCTGCTTTAGGGAAGTGGAAGATCGACCCAACTGAGGGGCCTTAAGTTCAGTTCTGCTTCAAGATCTCAAAACGTTCGGCTGGCTTCAGCTCCTCGAAGCTCACAGTGTTTCAAACACCTTTATACGTCTTACAGCATCACTCAAACAATGCAGTTTTGCTGATGAACCATTTGATGAAGTTCTCAAACTCTGTTTCCATCTGAGTTTCTTTGTGGATCTTAAGACTTTTTTGTGTAAAAAATATGATTATTATTATCATTATGCTCTATTTGTACAAAACCTCATTGAGCACTATTGTCTAATGCAACCTGTAATTTGAGTTACAGTAGTTTTATGTGTGAAACAGAGCATGAATCTAAAAGATTAAAGCCAGATGTTCTTTATTGTTTTCACTGTTTTTACAGTGTAATGGGGGTGGCTGGTCATGGTGGTGGTGTCAGAATTAATGTATTTTTTGTTATTTCTTGTTAATTCTTTCACATTTTCCTTGTGATTGTTTTGTTTTCTGTTTCTTGAGATTCTTGTTGGAGCCCTGTGTTTTTACCTATTGATCTATATTTGATCTTTCCTGAGCCGTTTCTCATTCATCCTCAGTAATTTTCCAGCCAGCCTGTCCCCAGTTAGCAATCAATCGAGGTGCTTCAACTTTCCATTCACCTCTGTCCCATATAGTTGGGTTTTGTCCCAGTGCTCTGCAGCAGTGGATTACTGGCTCTCTTGCCACAAGCGCTGGCCTCCTACGTGCTCTTTGTGTTTGTTCTCTGTGTGGCCCTCGGATTTGAAGTTGTGCTGCCACGTCAGCTCTTTTGTGTGTTTTTTTAAATAAAGTATATGCATCATTAGTTGTTTCTTTAGTTGTTCGTGCTGCTATTGTTCAGCATATTGTTTTTGTGTTATTAGTGTTTCATGTATTCTTAGTTTAGAGTATTCCTTAGTTCATATCTTAGATCTTATTACTGTTTTTCTTTACAGTTTATACTTTTGTTGGATGTAACTGGGACCCTGTGCACAATTGCGTTACACCACATGTGGTGGAATGACGATAAAGAGCTTTGACTTGAATTGACTTGATGTCTTGGAGCTTCCAAGTGTCAGTCTGGGTTTTTTTTTGTTTCTAACCTTTCTGCAAAGCTGAACGCTACAAACCAGTACCCCCAAAAAACAAAAACAAACAAACAAACAAACACCATCTTACCCAGCCATTCACAGCCATAGAGCTCCACTCTCATGCAGACATTCATGGAGTGGTCTATCACTGGCATAAAGCGAACCAAGCGAGCAATGATGGGCGGCTGCATGTCCCTGAGAGCAATGTCATAGGTGTTCCTGTTCCCTTCAATCACCTGCAAGACAAACGTACATCGAGCCACTACAAGTCAGAGCAATCGTTGGCCAAATAATCTTTTGCAGGCAGTTCATTTTTGATAGACGTTGGTTGGGAGGGTGCAAACATCACCTGTCTTCCCTGCCTGTTTCTCCAGGAAATCCAGCGACTGCCATCACGGCTGTACTTGAGCTTGTACATCTGGGCAAACTCGTTACCCATTCCCCCGGCGTGACGACCCTGGGTGCCCACAAGGGTGATGAAGTGGAGCGAGCGCAGGTCAATCTGGAGGAACTCGTTCAGGTGGTCTGGTTCCACTGTTATTTCCGGACACCAGGCACCGTCACCCTCCTCATAGTCCAGTCTTGGGGGGAGGGAAAAGGAAAAGGGTCAGTGTAAAGTGGGTGAACGTTTACTTTAGAATTCACAGCAGGAAAGGAAACTTGAAAAGTAGTAAAGGAAAACGTGACGGGATAAAAAGGGGAAACACTTTAATGACAGTGGTGATTCAGGGTGAGAAGGACTGAAATTATAACCAGGTCAGAAGAAGAAATGGTATTAGATCATTATTCTGATGCGGACCACCAAGCTTCCACTGACACACACACACACACACACACACACACACACACACACACACACACACACACACACACACACACACACACAC
>JARVGS010000979.1:29398209-29408710 GCA_031762315.1 Hypsolebias antenori | reverse complement strand
GGGACTGGATCTTTGGGATGAACCAGTCTTTGCCGTAATGTATTTTGGGGTTTAAAAGCCACTGGGACGTTGTGTTTTGAAAATAAACGTCTCAGTTTCTCTGAAACTCCCACAACTTCCAGAACGACCACTGGTCTGGGTCTGGGTTTTTCCTTTTCACCTGATGGCTGGCTGGAGTCCTGTTTGGGTTTCTTCTCTGCTTTCAGGAAGGCCCAGTTAGGAAATCCACATTGCTCTAGGACAGGGGTGTCAAACCCACTTACAAAAGGGGGTAAAAAAAAAAAAACATTTTTCAAACTTAGGGCCGGTTTCAGAATCTACATTAACTCAAGTTAGATATCCAACATCTTTTCTTGGTTGCAGGATCCTCAACAAGAGTTTGACTGGTCTCATTTGACTTGCGCTGTTGCACTTTTGACGTAATAATCAAAGATTACTGAAAAAAGTTAGTGATAAAAATTATTAATATATTAGCTTGGGGGCCAGATAAGATGTCAACGAGGGCCACTTTTGGCCCCTGAGCCTTGAGTTTGACACATATGCTCTAGTCTAGACTCTAGAGCCTGCCTTGTGTGGGATTTCTCATTCTGCCTGGCTCCTGAGTTAGTGGGAACTCTGTCTGCTCTGTGGTACAGAGTCCTGATGCTACTTCCATCACTGAGCTGAATACAGCTCCTCAGACTGAAGAAGTCTTTCAGATAAAAGACAAACCTTTTCTACAGTTTTTCTTTTTTTTTAATTCATCCAGAGGACCAGACTTGACTTTTTTTTAGATTTTTCTACCTGGATAACTGAATCGTTTACTTGTTCAAAGATGTTTAATGTATCACCAGTTAACCTTTAAAAATCTGAACTTTTTACACCAAAAAAACGACAGTGGCAACAAAAAATCTTCTCGCATATGAGACTAATTAGATGTGGTAGTAGATCTATGATTTAAAAAAAAAAAACTTTTTCTTAAATCTTTTGGTTAACACAATTAGAAATGACTTGTGACTTGAAACACACAAATACAGATGCAGCAACAGATATCAAGTTGTTTTAAGTTATCTGTCCTGTTTAATTTTATATCAGTGAATCCCAATTTGTTTTTTTTTAATGATTTTTCTTCACTTGCACTTCAAATTAACAATCTGTGAATACAGGATTCTAAGTTTCTTTTTTTTTTTTTTTTTGCGTATGTAGGTTGATCTACAACAAGCACAGCTCTCCCACTGAGCATCCTGGAAGCAGCTCTTCTCTGGCTGGACTCCAGGATTACTCAGCAGGTGTCCCAACTGTCCCTCACGTGGTGGTCCAGCTGGACCCCAAAGAAGACGTTAAACCCCCACCAGATATCCCCATTGTTCCCCCACACACAGGCCCCGGGCTGGACGGGCTTCAGGAGCAGGAAGAAGGGCAGGATTTGGGGAGCGCCCACAACTATGAAGCATCCTTGTCTCCTGCTCCCTCCTCTGTTAACCTCTCCCTCTCGGCGTCGCCGCTGCCTTTACGCCATGACTTTTACCCGAACGACTTCTACTCTCATCAAGAGCCGGACAGGCTGCGCCCTCTCCACCTGATCAAAGAGGAGCATGAGCTGGCGTTAGCCAATCACAGAAAGGTCGCCCTTTACCTGGAGGAGAAGAGGGAGGGTCTGAAGAGGAAGCAGGAGCTGGAGGAGGAACTTCTGAGAGCAAAGATCAGAGTAGAGAAACTGAGGGCTGCCCGATTGAGACACGGGCTGTCGATTCCTCTATAACTGGAAAGATCAGACAAAACAGTAGGAAGTGTTAAAAAGAGAGTGATTTGTGCTAATTAAATTAATGTTTGAGAGCAAATTAGATATATTTTTCAGTCATAGTGCCTCATACAGCCTTTATCACTCTCTCTTGTTAAAGCATTTTCAGCATTCATATTTAGAGGTGTTAGAACAGTTTGTACAGATTATATTAGTTTAAAAATGTATTTGATATGGTATCAGAAGAATTAAAATGTAATAAATGTAACAAGCTAAACAGTTTAATACATAGGTTAAAAAAACAAAACACAAAGTAAATGTAAAAAATGCTCTCTATTCTTTTTAATGATAAAGTAGGATTTGTAGCCCAATTATCCTAAGCCTTAATACTGTATGTCATGCTAACTATGGCAACACCTGTGAATTTAAGGTGAAGATGAGTGAAATGTGAAAATGTCTCTGGTTGCTGAATTTTTAAACAAGTTTAGTGAACAAGAAACGGGAAAAGTAGTTATTTTATTTTAGTCTTTTATTGTTTTTATTGTTGATGCTGTTTGGTGTAAGTGAGTTTGTCCTCAACTGTGTTGTAATGCTTTGTATACAAGTGCTGTTAGTTTCTTTTACGATTTATCTTCATGTTCATCTATTTATTAAAAAAAATATAGTTTTCATAACAAATTGGTCTTTGCTTGTTTTGTGCACTATTTCCTGTTGCAGATGGTAAAATCAAAAAGCATGCTGTGAACCAAATCTGAAATCAGTGTTGAAGGTTGTTTGAAAACCGTTTAATATTGGACATGTTTGTTGCAGATTTTATTGTGCAGAGGAGCACTTTGTCCCAGATCCAAGGATTTATTTTTAGCACTCACAGTGAAGCCTTGATGCAAACGTGACCTCTGCTGGTGACTTGTTCAGCCTGCAGCTTGAATCGTTTCATTTTTCACTTTATTTAATGGTTTTGTCTTGCAGGAGTAAATGAAAGTCCTCAATGGGATCCTGGTTCTCCTCGGACCCCTCAGTCTTCTGCAGGGTCAGAACGAGTCCCTGAAGCTTCAGGCCCAGCCCCTGGCTGTGTTCAGGATGGCGTGCGTTACTTCAGTGTGGTGTGGTGCAAAGCCAGTAAGAAGAAACATAAGCGCTGGGAGGGGGATGCAGTGCTGGTCACAAGAGGACGCTCGGTCGTACTCAAAGACATGGAAGGGAAGAATATTGGAACGGGTGAGGCTTAAAAACCCCAAACTTTAGGTTTTGCTATTAAATTGTGAAAAATATGTTAATTTTTTTCATATTCTGTATATTAGATAAAGAAGTGCTGCAAAGTTAAACACAGTTCAAATGCCAAATCTGCATATTAGTGGTCTGAAAATAGCACAACACATTTTTTTAATCACACTTTGTGCTTACACAGATTGTAAATCCTATGTAAATGTAGGAATTTATTGCTTTTTATGTAAAACAGCCCTCCAGTCATTACTCCACCTGCACTGCTTTGGCTCTTGGAGCTCAGATTGATGCAACTCCACCTTGTTTCGTTATCAGCTCCGGACCTTAGAGTCCTGCTCAGTGGAGTTCTCCAGTTACCGCATTGATTAAAGTGGAAATGGACTATAAAGAAAATAAGAGTTCTGATCTGAGATTTGAGTTCTATGAAGTGTATGGTTATCTTTTTAAAATATTTTGTTTGATACATAATTAATTAATTAATTAATTTATTGTAGAGATGCTCTACTGGTTTACTAAACTGCCTGACAAGTATCAACAATGAGATCAGTATCGACAGATTGTATTGGTTCTGTGTCTGCAGTATTGCGGACTCTGTGCTGGTCCGTTGTGGTGAAGAGGAAGCTGAGCTGTAAGGCAAAGCTCGTTTACAGATCGGCCTACATTCTACCCTCACCTATGTCCACGAAATTGGGGTTGTGACCAAAAGAACAAGATCACGGATGCAGGGGGTCAAAATGAGTTAACTGGACTCTCCCTCAGAGACAGGGTGAGAAGTTCAGTTATCCAGGAGAAACTCAGAGTAGAGCTGCTTCTCCTTGACATCAAGAGGAGCCATTTGAGGTGGTTTGAGCATCTAGTAAGGAGGCCCCTGTACGCCTCCCTAGGGATGTTTTCTTGGCATGTCTAACTGGGAAGAGAGTCAGGGGTAGACCCAGGACACAGGAGAAACTATCTCTGCTGGCCTGGAACACCATGGGGTCCTCCAAGAAGACGTGGAGGTGGAAAGAGATGTCTGGTCTTCCCTGCTCAAGCTGTTTTCCCCGTGACCCGACTCAGGAACAGGCAGAAGGTGATGGATGGATTTAACGTTTCCATTCATACAAACTATTTCTGCATTCAAGCTTTTTTACAGTAAAGAAACTTATTTGAGGGGTAGGAAGACCCATCCATCCATCCATCCATCCATCCATCCATTATCTTTACCCATTTCTTCCTTTTTGGGTCGTGGGGGTCACTGGTGCCCATGTCCAGCAGTCACTGTGCGAGAGGTGGGGGACACCCTGGACAGGTCTCCAGTCCATCACAAATGAGACAAACAACCATTCACTCTCTCACTCACACCTAGAGACAATGTAGAGTTACAGTCAGTCTAACATGCATGTTTTTGTTCTGTGGGAGGAAACTGGAGTACCTGGAGCAGTGTTCCCCTAGTTGACTTGCTTATCTCATCCATGATTTTTGAAGTGGGGGGACGAAGACATGTCTGAGTGCAGCTTGTACCAACAATTTTTGACCAAGGCGGGGGGGCGTTCAGCATGAGGGAAGAGGTGCCTTTAGCTTTTTAGCTAGAGCACATGTATTGCACGCTGTTAACTTAGCACGACACGTTTGAATTGTGGGCTGTTTACAGACAGTTTTTGAGTGTGTATGTGGGGGGGAAGGGGGGGTTCAGCTTGAGAAAAGAGGCAACGTGAGTGCTTCCTTTAGCCTTTTAGCTAGAGAGCCTGTCTTTCACGCCACTAGCTTAGTGCTTTGTCAGTGCTGGGTGGGCAAGTTCGGTTTGGCAGGTGGGGTGCTCAGTTCTGTTGACGGAGTGGGGCACCCCGCTTGTATAGTGGTAGGGGAAACACTGCGGAGAAAACCCACACATGCACGGAGAGAACATGCAAACTCCAGCCAGAAAGGGCCCCAGCCTGGATTTGACCCGGCAACCTCCTTGCTGAGAGGCAGCAGGTCTACAAACTGAGCCTCCAACAAGAATCAAATTAAAATCTAAACACAGGTCTTAATCAACATCAGTCAAAGGAAACGTCCATGTGTGTTTTACTAAGATCTGTGTCCAAAAGACAAAACATTTGATGCGACTGCTCACTTTCTAAAAGTCTGTTCAAGAAAAGAAAAAGTCCAGTTCATATGTTTTCCACCTTCTTCTGAGCTATACTTGTAGATCCTGTGTTGGTTTTCTTCACCTGATGGTTAGGTATGACTACCAAAAGCAGTCAGATGTAGGAAGAGTGTGGCCTTTTAAAGAGAGCTGGTGTCTTATGAGCACGGATCAACTAAAATTTGATGGCTGTCTTTTAAAACTAACGTGGAAATATGCTAATTGTATTTTTTTAACCAAACACCTCACTCAACTTTTAAATCCAACACTAGATTTTCTGTCGCTAGAAAGTCATTTTAATGTTTTATGATCAAGTGCATAAAGAATATTTCCATTTTGACTCACAAACTACAAAATCATCAGCTGCATCATCCTCCATAAATACAAACAAATAAATACATGTTTTTAAACCAACTTGTGATCAGAACAGTTCATTAAATGTTCATTTGTTAAACTTCCCTTTATATTTTGCAATATAAAGGCAATGCATATCTAATAAATGTGAAATAAATAAATATTTGCTATGAACACATACATTTTAATGCACCTTTATGGTTCTAACAACAGTCTCAATCGTTTACACCACAAAAAAAATAAATAAATAAAATAACATCTTCAAAAACTAAAGTCTGATCTGTACCGACATCCTATTTGACCAAGGAGTGTGATAGAAAACAAACTTCTGGGTGGAGTTTGCATGTTCTCTCCATGCATGTGTGGGTTTTCTCCAGATACTCTGTTTTCCTCCCACAGATTAAAAACATGCATGTTAGACTGATTGGTATCTCTAAATTGTCTGTAGGTGTGAGTGAGAGAGTGAATGGTTGTTTGTCTCGTTTGTCTCTATGTGACCCTGTGATGGACTGGAGACCTGTCCAGGGTGTCTCCTGCCCCTCACACAGTGACTGCTGGACATGGGCACCAGTGACCCCTGCAACCCAGAAAGGAAGAAGTGGGTAAAGATGATGAATGGATGAACAAAATCTGAAAAGATGTAACAAATTACTGGAGAACTTGAGTGGAAAAGAAAAAGGTGAACAGCGCCTCTGTGTGGTGAGCAGCTGCCAAGGCCCCGACAGCTACAACTCACCACACCTTTAATGCAGCTCAACATTCACTGTGAGGCGTGACGTTCTCAGCACCGCCTGGAAAAACAAGACTGGCGGATGAAACCGAGCCGAGATGAAAGTGTTTATTTTTGTCTAGTTCAACCAGTTGTTTTTCCAGCAAAGATGAGAGTTCTGTGATGGAGTTAAACTCAAAGCAGTCTGCTCAGTTAAATAATGTGAACTTATTATTTTTATATCTGAATGTTTCTGGTCAGTGTCCTGAGATGACTTCTGTTGTGACTTGGTGCTTAATAAATAAACTGAATTTAATGTTTTATGCTTTTATTATCTTTGAGATAATAATAATCGGATAAGTTTATCTTCATCCGTACATGATTACCGGTACAGATACTCTTTGGTCTGATAGAAGGTCCACTCTGGCTCCATGAGATTTTGAGTGTTCTGCAAAACTTTATGACAGAGCAGCAACTTTAAACTTTGTATATTTTCTTTACAATGTAGCATGCAATGCTTTGTTAGGACAAAGTAAATATGAAAAAACAAACACTTTAGACAGCCTTAATGCTCAACTAGTGTAGTCCCCATGATGTGTAGAACGAATATGGAGCCTATAATATCTCATCAGTTGTAGAAAGCTCTTTGAATAACCTCGATTTAGAGAAAATACGTCTGATAGGACTCATGCGGTAACGGTTTGAACACAACCTAATTTAAAGTGGACAGCCATCATTCTAAAACACAATCTCTAACATTTTATGGCTATTTACAATAATAATAATAATAATAATAATAATAATCAATGATTAATAAGAGTAAAGAGCAGAAACTGTAGCACTGTAGGAACAGCACGAGGGCAGTCACAACCAAATGTTAATTTTTTTTATTTTTTAAATGAAGCAATCCACTTTGGAAGTGATAAATTTAATCAGTAATGTCTAATCTGAGTAGACATACTCCCAAAACAAGTTTTGTGTCTTCAAACCTCTTCTGTCATTAAAAAGAACAACCAGCAGCTCATGCGGACGCTATTTTATAAACACTGTGTGTTTCTATCAGTTGCACATAACACTGCCAGACAGACGCATGTATGATATGAACCACTGCAGAGGTGGAGATGATTTAAGATGCAGTGACCTGCTTTGGTTCTGGCTCTGCTCAAACTAGCCATTAGCTCGTCAGTCGGGTGAGAAAACTATTAACCCAAATTGATATAATTTAAAAAGCCATCCATCTTTACCTTCTTCTTCCTTTTCAGATCATGGGGGTTACTGGTGCCCATGTTCAGCAGTCACTGTGTGAGGGGCAGGGGACAATCTGGACAGGTCTCCAGTCCATCACAGGGACACATGAGACAAACAACCATTCACTCTCTCACTCTCACCTAGAGACAATTTAGAGTTTCCAATCAGTCAAACACGATGTTTTCTGGTCTGTGGGCTCCATGTGTCCCTGTGATGGACTGGAGACCTGGTGTTCCCCGCCTCTCGCACAGTGACTGCTGGATATGGGCACCAGTGACCCCAATGACCCGAAAAGGACGAAGCGGGTAAAGATGATGGATGGATGGCAATAAACTTCCTTTAGGCTCCTCCCATCTTCTGTGAGCGCCACAGAGAGCGAACTGAATGTAATATTTGGCAATAGTTTTACACTGGATGTCCTTCCTGACTCAGCCTGGGCACCGATCTATTAAATAATTTCAAGTATTAAATCTTTAACAACCCAGAACCATGAAAATAAAAAAAAAGGAAAAACGCAGGATGTGTGACCAACCTTAGCTCCACAGTCTGCTCCTTTCTGCACACAAAACCCCAAGAACGTTGGATCAGCCACTTTCACCAGGATGTTGTCAACACAGTAAACATGAATGAGCTGGATGCCTCTGCGCTCCATGTCATCCAGGATGCCCTGGTTCCCAAGAGATCTGTAAAGACCCCCATTACCATCTGGAACACAAAACAGGCCCTTGTGTCTGAAATGATGTTTGAAAAGCCACGTGAAGCTCTTGAATCCATTACTGCTGCTGTGGGCCTACCAGGAGCCATGGAGAGCGTCCCTTTGCCCTCTAAGATGATCTTGCCATTGTAGTCCATCGCTGGCAGCATGCCCTGCTGGAAGAAGATCACGTTGTTCTTCTCCAAACCAAAGTAGTTGTGCCGAGAGAAGAAATCCTTAGTGGATTCCATCGTCCTGCCGCTGGTCATGATGTACCTGAAGGCGACCAACAAACAGGCTCAGGACCAATTTAATTATTGATTATGATGATGAGGATGATGATGAGGCAGAAAACATTAAAACTTAGAAAAACAGCATCTTGAATGCTGAGTGTTGAATGACTTTGAAGAGCAAGCAGAAAGTGAGTCGTTACAAAATAAAAGAAGCTAAAGGAGCCATAAACAAAATGTAGCAAAATGCTAGCTAAATGCTGGAGGCAGCAAAAGGCAGACCAAAACCCAAAAGGATTTACATTAGCTAAAAACTTAACATAACCAAAAAGTAGCTAGAAGCTAAGAGTAGGAAAAAAGCTACCAAAAAGCAGCAGGTCGTTAACTGAAAGCTAAGCTAAAATGAAGTAAAAGGCTAGCTGAAAGCTAAAAGTAGCAAAAGGCTAGCCAAAAGCAAACCAACAGGTCTGTCGATAAAATCTAAAAGAACAGGCTAAAATTAAACTAAAATTAACATAAGCAAACCTTAAAGACAAAGTATTTGAAGGAATGTGAGATCTTAATATTTATATTTGTTCATAAAGTTAAATATTTTGAGAAATAAAAAGTTACAACAAAAAAAAAAGTCCATCTAACAAATGAGCTGAACGTCTTCATTTTTGAAAGCTTAAGTATGTAGAAGTAATTTGATTGCAAAAACCAGGAAGTTAAATTAAAAAAAAAGGCAGGAAAAGAGCAGCACTTGATTAATGTGAAGAAATGAGGCGCGCTTGGTGCAAAAGGAGCTCCTTCTCTCCCTCGATTAAATTTATTTTGCTGTTCACTGCAACCTGAGCCATGATGACACATTCAGGTCATCTGTTTCGAACACGACGGGCTGCATTTGGCAGCGTTGCTCCAGTTCTCAGATCAGAGCCTGGACTCAGCTACACAACAGTGTCGGTCTTAAAGCCCATGTCTCACCAGGGAATGCAGCACTGGGTTTGATTCTTCTGCCCCGCCAACTGCTGCAGCTTCAAGATGCGCTCCGCCTGGATCTGAAAGAGAGTTTTGTGGGACGGCAGCCCGACGTCGTACATGCCTTTTGGGTACGGGACTCCCAGCCTGGTCCCCTGGCCCCCCGCCAGAAGTAAGGCTGCCACTTTATTCTGAGAAATGCAGTCAAGACCTGGAGAAGCAGCACAAACAGTGTCGGTCTTGTTTGGATCATAAGCATCACAGAGTATTTTAATTAGTGAAAGACATTTACACATCTGGATGCCTTTAATGCACTCCAGCTGTCTTTGTGAGGATTACCGTATTATAACTCATTATTATTATTAATAATAACAACAATGCTGATGTCATTCATTTTCCTACCAACCACCATTTTGTGGCTGTCCTAAATGAACCTTTAATATACGACACCTACGACTTTGACACAGTTTATTGAGTCTTTATTTCCACTATATCTTGTATTGACCGGACTACGTGACAAGATATGCAACAATATTTCTACCTACAGTTGCCAAAAGGCGTTTTATAAACATGTGCTGGGCGGGTCAGGTAGACTTTGACTGCATTGCTCACTGCTACACACACACACACACACACACACACACACACACACACACACACACACACCACACCCTGCACACAGACGTAGTCATGACAGAAAACAATGATTTCATCACTGACGGTCAACAACAACCAAAAATCAAACCCATGTGTTTCTCTCTCGTTGGAGAAAACCCTGGAACCAGATGACGCACTGGACGGCCAGGTTCCCACAGATGGAAGGGGATTGCGCAAAATAAAATGAACAACAAAAGACCCCCCCGTCGCTCGCTCCCATTAGCTGTGAGTTTATACAACCACACAGACACTGCACAGATGTTCATGCTCACTGATGAGAACTTTACAAACATCTAGAAGGAAAGGCTACTTATTAATCTGAACGTCAGAACATCTTCTTCTTCTTCTTTCAGCTGCTCCCTTCTTCAGGGCTCGTCACAGCAAACTAATTCACACGAAGACTTGGCGATTGTTTTTACGACGGATGTCCTTCCTGACGCAACCACAGACCACCGAGCTACCACAGCCCTCTGTGTGGAGCAGAGAGCTGCTGTCCAGGGCACCCGGGGGAGCAGAAGGGCCTTGCTCAAGAGCCCAGAGTGGGGCAAATGATGGTGGCGGCAGGTGTGGGTGTTTCACTTTTTCCACCCACATTTTGAAGTTG
>JARVGS010000979.1:29263334-29278536 GCA_031762315.1 Hypsolebias antenori | reverse complement strand
TTATGATGAATAAATCTGAATGAATAATGAATAAACCGTGGCTCTGTTCCATCCCTCAGTTTCAGTTATAGATAAGTGAGGAACGTATATTTAGCCCATTTTGTCATGAGAATGGTCATCTGTAAAAATTAGTGCTCCTTCTATCTTTGTTGGCCCCTCTTAGCCTGACAGTTTTAAATACACGAAAGATTTTTAAATCAGGTGATGCTCTAACTCGTGTTGCTGTAATTATCAAATGATATGACACCTGACTCTGAAATATCAAAACATTCCTGGATTCACCACCATTGGCCAAGTCAGACCTAAAAATTGCAATGTGGCAAAAATTTGAGAATGATCTGAATCGTCCCACTAAATAAAATAATTTGCAGAAGGACGTCTGACAAACTGTTCTGACTGATGCAAACTGATTTCAAGTGCTTGTTTTTACGAGCAGCAAACAGCTGCACTTGTCCTTCTGCAAAACTCTCACAAAAAAAAAAAGATGCTGGATATAAACTGAACTGGTCTGAGAGTATTTCAATGTTTTTAAATATTTTTATGTATTTCCAGAAGAACCTCATATAAGCAGTAAAGTGTTGGACATAATTTTATGGTTCTACCAGGAACAGGGCAGCTTGTCAAAGCTTTTCAGCATCAGATTAATAAATAAAATGCAGGTTTATGCAGAGAATTATCTTTACATTGCTGTGAGTGAGCATTGATTTTGTGCACTCTTACTTTTACTGGAGTTTGTTTTATTTCAAGTAAAAAATCTGAGTGTAATGAGAGTTAAAATGAGGAAACAGTGCACCCTAACCTGCAGTGACCGGATGTTTCCTGGTGTCAGCCTCTGTGCAGCATCTGGAGGAGACTTTAAAACGTATTGTTTTGTAACTTTTAAGAGGTTTTGTGAAAACGTGTCCAAACCTCAGTGAATGACTGTATCAGCTGATAAGTAATCCCATTACTCAGTGAGTTTGTGTTTGATTAGACAGCCGCTCTTTGCCCAGCTGGGTCACATGCAGTTCAGCCATGACTCAGATTATGTCACAGTCAGGGACTGGACTCTGGCCTGCAGGACACGTGTCTCTTTGATCAGGATTTGTTTGCTAAAACCAGAGAGGGACCTATTGGAGCGTGCCAGCTTCTCTTTTCTGTTAAAGACAGACCTCTGCACTGGATCAGAACAGCTCTCCGCTCAGACGTCCAGCAATAAAGAGGCGTGCAGTGAAGGCATTTGGTTTGGAGATCAGCTGAGGACCTAACAGGCAGCCATGCACCTCGCAGGGTGCACAGTGCTCCTGTCTGTCCTGCTGCAGGCCCTGGTAAGATCTGCACTGAAACTGAAGCAATCCAGCTGTTCTGTTTAGTCTTAATCTGTCAGTTTTACTGCTATACTCATAATATACCATAACTGTTTGTACTATAGGTTTGTTTTTTTGTATATTTTAGCAGCTTTCTTTGTGTTCAACAGTCTTTGCCTGCAGAGGACTGGCAGAGAGCCACGTCTATTTATGAATTCAATGCAACAGACATTGATGGAAATGAGGTGTCGCTTGACAAATACAGGTAAACTCTGCGGTGACGCAGTTTCTCCTCTCATCTTCTCTGTTTCATGCTGTGTCTGTCGTTTTATTTTATTTTTTTAAGGGGTTATGTGGTCATCATCACCAATGTGGCCACAAAATGAGGCAAGACCCCCGTAAACTACTCTCAGTTTGCTAAGATGCACGTCAAGTACGCTGAGAGAGGGTTACGCATCCTCGCCTTCCCCTCCAACCAGTTTGCAAATCAGGTACAAAACAAGAGTCATTGTGTAAATAAATGTCCATTGAGTGTTTACACCAACAATTTCTTGTTGCTTTTACAACCCTCTGCATTGACCTTTTACAGTTACTAGTACCACTGGCGTCAGAAGCATTTGGAATGTGGGGGAACTGGTGGTGGGGTGGGGGTTCTGAGTGTCCTCCCTCAGAAATTTTTGAATAAAATAGATGCCATTTCCTGCATTATGTTTTTTAACTAATCATCTATGTTTATCTACACATGTAAACACTTGAATAACTATTTTCGAGAGCACGACACAAGAAAGAGCCTGACCAACAGCTCCCCTTGTTTGACTAGATGAGCATGCTCTGCTTCTCTCACACATCCTACCCCTCCCGCCCCCGGCACAACGGCCGGCACCAACGTAACATTAAGCTATCGTGCATCACAGAGGTGTCCCCCCCACTCCTCCCCTCGTTCCCTCGATGAAAACCCCCGCGGAGATGAGCGCTCTGCCAAGGCAGATGACCTTGGAGAAACACTGCTTGCCGTGTGGTGAGTTGTTGTAGGGAAATAACAAAATCTGGAGTGGACTAGTGGTTTGAGCATTTTCCTATTAATTAAGTGGAATGGATTTGTCATGAAGAAATATCACAGGGTGAACTTATATTTCATGGTCCAGACAAATATTTTTTAATTGTGAGGGGGACACGCACCCATCATGTATAATTATTATGATGCTTATGACTAGTACACATGACTAATGTCAGCATTTTGAGATGCAGTGGTGTTTCAGTGAACCGTAGTCCAAACTGTGTTCATTCATTGTAAACCTACGTTTCAGCTGTGCTCTGCATTCCCAACAACACCTGGCAACGTTGCACATGGAGGACATTTTGCTATCAAAATATAAGGTGTCAGTGAAACAAAGTTATAAATTCATTCATTCAATAAATGCGTTTGTATATAAAAGTCAATAAAAAGCAGGACCATAAGACTAGATTTGAACACTGACCTTGATAAGTGGGGGGGGGGGGGGACTTTTTTGAGGTGGGGGATCTGATTTCATGCATGTAACTGTAAAAACACCAATACTTTGAGCTTTAGTCACTCATATTTAACGTGGTATATACCTTTTGTATTGTATAACAGCTTTACAAATGTTTAACTTTAAAATGTTTTAGAAGAAATACACTTGATATTTTTAATTCCTTCTAAAACTCTTTGAAATCTGCATGCAAATTTGCATACTTATTCGATTTTTGTCTTTTTTATGCTATTTTTGGCTTTTAGCTGTCATTTTAGCTTTCAGTTGTAACTGTTGATTTGATTTTTAACATTTGCACGTTTTACTACTTGTAGCTACAGTTTTGCTAATATGATTAGCTGATTTTAGCTAGTATTTTGTTCCTTTTCTCTTCAGTATCTGTTTGGCTACTTTTAGCTGTATCATCTCTTTTGCAAAATTTAAATCAAGTTAAGCAAATTTTAACTTTTAGCTACTGTTCTTATTATTTTAGCTCTGTTCTTATTAGAACTTTAAGATTTCTGTTTTAGCTTCAACTTCAGCACTTAGCGTTCCCGCTGCGTTTTCACAGTTTTTCATTGAAGTTTTTCCAAGTCCACGCTGGATTGTGAGCTGAACTGTTTAGGCGAAATAACCGTAGAATAAACATTTTTTCTAAACATCTTATCAGGATGCTGACAATATTTTTTGGTAACAGCTACAAAATGTTTTTCCTTTCTGTTATCAAGCTAGAGTTCATCAAACTCAGATGAACAGGCCAAGTTCAGTCCTCAGGTTCAAAGTTCACGCCCCACAGAGAACTGACTTGTTTCATGTTCATCGTTCACCTCTGCGTAATATTAATAGTATGGATTGCTAAAAGGGAGTTTTTCCTTCCCACTGTTGCCTTTGTGCTTGCTCAGGATGAAGTGAAGATTCAGTCAGCAGGCGTCCTTAGAGAGAAAACTTTACTAATTGGTTTTTCTCAGTATGTGAATGTTTCTGTTCAGTGCCCTGAGACAACTTTGTTGTGAATTGTTGCTGTAGAAATAAACTGAATTGAATTGGATTGTTTACGTCTGTGCAGGAGCCGGGGAACGAGACTCAGATCAAGCAGTTTGCCCAGTCTTACGACGTTCAGTTCGACATGTTCAGTAAGATCGAGGTGAACGGGGAAAACGCTCACCCTCTGTGGAAGTGGCTGAAGGAGCAGCCCAACGGGGGAGGCTTGTTTGGAAAGTATGTGAATCAATTAACTAAAATACGAGACTAAAATGAGTAAAAGTTAATGATCTCACTGGATAAAATTTAGTTTGGACTGGACGGAATTTGTGCAATCAGGTTAAAAACGTTTTGAATATTTCTTACGTTTTGTTTGTTTGTTTGTGTTTCATTCCTGCAGTAGCATCAAGTGGAATTTCACCAAGGTAAACAACAAACACCTTATAATGTATTTTAAGTACTGGGCATCTCTTATGATTTGTCAGTAGGGAAACACCATGGAGTAAATGCTGTAAGAACACATGATCCGGTGTGAATGGAAAATATTGTTTATATTTTTGAATTTCATATTTTCTGTCTTCACGTTTTCTTCTTTGTGTCCAGTTTTTGATCGACAGAGAGGGCCATGTGGTGAAGCGTTACGGGCCCATGGAGGATCCAAGCGTACGGACAGAACTTCCTCTTCTCCTCCAGATAGTTCAGAGAATAGACACAAACTGCAACAGACTTGCTGCTACGTTCATTTACTGAACATTGTAACATTTAAACAATGTTTTATTTCCTCGTTCTTCTTCTTTCAGCTGCTCCCTTCTTCAGGGGTCACCACAGAGAACTAACTCACACGAAGGCTTGACAGTTGTTTTCACACCAGATGTCCTTCCTGACGCAACCACAGACCACCGAGCTACCACAGCCCTCTGTGTGGAGCAGAGAGCTGCTGTCTAGGGCGCCCAAGGGAGCAGATGCCGGGGTTAAGAGCCTTGCTCAAGGGCTCAGAGTGGGGCAGATGAGGGTGAAGGCAGTTGTGGGTGCTTCACCATGCCCACCCATGTTTTGAAGTCGAACTGGCGACCTTCTGCTCACAGGCTCACCTGCTCTAACCTCTGCACCACCGCTCCCCTTTTTCCTATTTTATTTCCGTTCCACTTAATTCTGGTCGCATTATTTTAACCCATTAGGTGTAATCTTCATCCAGACACACAGTTCTCAGCTGATATCTATGAAAACCAGGGGAGCGGTGGCACAGAGGTTAGAGAAGGCGAGCCTGTGACCGGGAGGTGACAGGTTTGAATCCCCAGACTGTTAAAATCTGGCAGCCCCCAGCTCCACGCATGTGGGTGCAGTAGCTCAGTGGAAGGGCATCTGACGTCTAAACAATTTCCAAGACTTCTGAGTGGCTGTGGCGACCCCCCGGGGAAGGAGCAGCCGGAAAATGTTTTTGTAAAAACAATGAAAAGCAGCGATCTTGTTGTTGTTTACTTACTTGTCTTGTCTCTAATCAAATTTCAGAAAAGTCTGGAACTACAAACTAATTATTAACTCTTGGTTTGTTTTTGTTTTGCAGGTGGTGGAGAAGGATCTTCCCAAATACCTTTAACCTTCCAGTCGTTCCTTATGGACCTTCAGCCTTTCTGCTCCTTTCTCTGCTTCTCTGAGCACCATGGCTAAAGTTCAGCTCCATCCCAGACCAGTGACGGTCTGCCCACAAACCTGCCTGCAGACAGGGCTGACCTGATGAAAGGGACGTGCAAACCAACTGGGAGGACGTTTACTACTTTCCATTGGGTTACTGGAGTCAAAGAGAAAGGACCAGTAAAGACGAAGGAAGCGTTTCTCAATCTTTTGATTAAAATTGATTCCTGTTTGAGTTTGTCTCAGTTTAATTTTTTTGGTCTGACAGCAAAACATTCAGATGTTTTAAAGAGCTGTAGAAAATATATATATATCTATTTGGTTTTGTGCTCTGAAACAAAAATAAAAACTGAACTCACCCTAACATGACCTTTAAACCCAATTTTGATTAAAACAAAACAAAAACAGTTCTATATCATATAAAAATGTCATCATTCCATAAAACGTTTAAAACACACCAAGTAAAAACTAAAACGGTGATGATTTTAAATGATATATTTTAGCAGGTGCAGTGTAACGGGACACTTATTTTAGAAAGAAAAATAGTTACAGTTCTGGGTTTTATAAGTCATAACATAATTTAAAATATATTTAGCCTCCTAAAAGATCTTGAAAATGTTGACTAAAACTTGAGATGAATAATAATGTGGTGTATGAGGCATATTATGTTTCTGCATTTATTTAGTAAAAACAATTTATATTAAAAACAAGATACATTTTATCATATAAATTACAAAACACATGGCATTAAATACAAAATGTGATCAGTTCAGCTCATTTGACCATGAATGGACTGTTCTTCTGCTTGATAATTTCATTTCAGCTCCTGCACTTCTTCTAATATTTATTTTATATTTGACTGTACCAGGTGTTTTCAATGGATTGGTCTGAACTACTGTAGAGCCCAGAAACTCAGCATTGTTTTCTAAAAACATTTTGTACCTCAGACATTAATATCCTGCAGAGTTCCTTTGTGTTTCTCAATGTGACATAATTTGTTGAGTAGATCTTCATCCTTCACATTTTGAAAACTTTTAACTTCAGCCCACAGTGGGCATCTTCAGAGAGCACATCTGGATTAGATTCAACATTACTGTCATTGTGCAGAGACAATGAAATGCATTCAGCATCTAACCAGAGGAAAATACACTTTTACTACCAAGTATAAGTACATGGAATGAGTATGAAGAATAATACTTTCGAATTTGAACATTATATACATTTCAGTTCAGTTTATTTATTAAGCACCAAGTCACAACAGAAGTCATCTCAGAGCACTGAACAGAAACATTCATATATAAAAATAATTTAACATTATCTGAGGAGCAGACTGCTTTGAATTTAACTGCATTGCAGAACTCTCATCATACAACTGAGGCTAGTAGAGTTGTTATTTACAAAAAATGTTGGATGAGAATATGCTTACTGTATATATGTTTATAGATGTGTGTACTCAGTATATGTAGATGTATGACAGCAGCAACTAATAGTATACAGTATACAATTCAAGTATGAATAGTGCAGTACTGGACTGTACAAATATACAGATATGATGGATATTTCAACATTAAGAACAAAGTACAGTGTGTATTTAAAGTGACATTATTAAAGTGACAGTGAAGAGTTCAGTAATGTTCCAGTTTCAGGGAAGAAGCTCTTTCTGAGTGTGTTGTGGAGCGGAGGCTCCTGTAACGATTCATGTTTAGGATGAGAAACGTTCTTGATAACGTTCCCCACCCTGCCCTGACGATGTGTGCACTTCAGTTTGTTATTTGTAAAATTTAAACCATTCACTTGTTTTTAATGTACAAAGTATTATTATTTTAAACTACAGCTTCTTGTGGGGGGATTATTACAGTTCAAATATTTTTCTTCTAAATCTGAGTTTTTCTTATTATTTAATGAAATAAACAAAGTTAAAGTAAATAATGACTCAACACAAACTTTAGGTCTGAAAATTAATCTTAATTTGGTTAAACCGGACTGCGGCTCTTTGAATAATGTATAATTTTGTACATTGTTGGAAAAAAAACAACACAGTCAGCTGATTTTCTGCTTTTCTTTTAAATAGGACATAAATTTACAACTATGATTTTAAAGTAAAACATTATTTTATTTGATCTTTACCTTTAAAACATTTCATACAGTATTTTTTACGATTATTCTATATTAAAGTGAAACTTATTGATTAGTCTAAACTTTATTTTGTATCTCGTAATTTTTAGTAGATGTGATCAGATCTGAAGAGCTGGCTGTATGTTGATTGATATTGTTATATTTTATATTAACCGATGAACTTTTATGCATTTTGTTTCCTTTTACTCTTTACAACAACAACAATTGTAAATATTTCTAACACATGTTGTTTTTTTATTTTTTTAAGCAGCTTATGAAGTGGATCAGATTCTAGCTGACAAAACAGAACCCCCTGAGCAGTTTGTTTTTCCATGTGGATTAACACACAATGTTTTCCACATCCTCCTGTCAGTGACCAGTAAACAAACTGTAAACTGTTTTTTAAAGCCTCCACATGCAGATTAACAAACCATCCTCAGATAATCACAGGTACTGTTGTTCTTAGCCTGAACTGAACGTTTGAATATCAGAAATGACCATTTTATTGTTGGCAGCCTTGAAAATGTAGATATTTTAAACTAATAAAAATAAGATTGTGGACATACTTTCAATTTCTATGGAAAAATAACATTTAAAGTTGAAAACCTATTGACATCTAAGACATTGATTAGAGAGAAGCATGTAATTTGATTATATATTAAACGACTTGCCATACAGGCCAGCAACAGGCCAGAGTGTTAGAACAGATGTTCATAAAAGACGCTTCAGCTCATAGTATTAAAATACCACACTGGGTGTTAATGAGCTTTCAATTAGTCAAATGTATTTATTTATTTAGACCCAGAAAAGTCCTGTTTGTTTACATGAAGGGACCTTTACGCTGGTACTGGGCCCATCCTGACCAGCTCCCCGTGTGGAGTCTGGTGAGTTAATACTATGACTGGTACAAATACATCTCAGTAAAATCTCCTGCCTGTCTGAAATGAAAACAGGCAGCAATTCTGATCACAAAAATTATTAAAATGGCTATAATCAAATGACGTTTAAGCATTAATACAAAGAAAACCTTAAAATATTAACTTTTTTGTTTATTACTTTCTTTATTTCAAAAGATGTAACAAATGATACTAATCCTTCCTTTAAAAAAATCACAAAGTTCCCTAAAACACACATGTTCAACGGCATAATAGTAATAATAATTTACGAGCCCCTGTAGCAGCAAGACATTTAAGCTGTTTAAAATGGTTTTATACACATAAAAATGTGAAGTTCAAAGGACTCAGCTTGTGTCACATTAATGCTCAACATTTCGTTTTGTAAAGACTTATTTAAGACGTTACACGCAGGAAGGATCAAATGACTTCTCATTAACTGGATCAGTCCGTTCCACACCAAATGTTTTCATGGGAAGCCCAGAAGAAGCCAAACGCACCGACATGCAAACGAGGAACCAGGCGACGCGACGACGTCTTCGATTGGACGGGAGGAAAAACACAACGAAGAGCGACTCTGAAACTCGTAACACTGAAACGTTTCACATCAACAACATGGTGTAAAAATGTCCACGTCAAACCAAGAGCTTTGGCCTCTTCACAACAAACATCTACACTGAATTTCAACTAGTTTGCATAAATATAAATGGCTTGTTATAAAATCATTACAAACCAGAGTAAACAGATAAAATAAACCAGACCTTTTTTTTTTTTAATCGGACATGAAATAAAAAAGATTGACACTGGCTGTATTCTGAAACAAACATATGAATACGTCCTTAAAGCCTGTGTGTTTGTGATCATATGATAACTGTTATGGTGACCTTTGACCTCGTCCCCCTGCTGACAGACGGGAGAGAGTGAACATCTCACCGCCTACGTCAGGATGAGAACTGTTCCAGTAATCTGATTTGTTTCTTGCAGGATCACTGAAGACGTGGAACAGCCCAACACTGGTGGTAAAACGTACACGAGCAAAAAAGATCTTAAAAAAAAAACATTTAAAATCCCTGATTGTTGCGATTACATATTAAAAAATAGAGACGTACAACAAAAGTGCTGTTCAAAAGTAATAAAATGCTTAAAAAATATATATATTTTAGTCACCTGCTGTAACAAACAATGCAACTGTTCAACTAAAACTGATCGTAATGGAGTTTTTATCCGTTCGTGTAAACTTCTATATTAAGTGCTGATAATACAAAAACCTCAGTGAGGCTCGTGCGTGAATAAGAAAACACCCAAAATGAAACAAAAACTATAAAAGTGCTGCTGCACGTGTGCGTCTCTTCCCGTACGGTGAAAACCTTCATGTCTGCAGCACTTTATTGCACAACTTCTTGCCTTACTTGTGCTCCACAGCCACTCGTTGTTGCATGAAATGTAAAAAACTGAGGAGAAAACAACACATGAGAGCACGACTGTTTATAAAGCGCTCCTCACACGTAGGTCCATGTAGGTCCATGTTCGTGTTCCTGCAGGTTCCTCCATCGCAGCAGCAGACGTGGTAAAGGAAACCATCAAGTGTTTTCTCTGAAGTGGAGCCAGCAGGCACGAGCTCACACGCAGGTCTCATACAATACTTTCACTGGGTGCCAGCTTCAGTTTGTTAGAGAGCAAGGAATGCTGGGAAGAGTTGGACTCCTTCACCTCAGGAAGGAGCAGACAAACTTTCTGATTCGTCCTCCTCCATTCAGAGTAGAGCTGACAGTGGTAGCGGAAAGACACCTGTGGGCAGAACCACGCGTTGAACGTTTTAACAACTGTGATGTCATCAGAATGTGTGTGTGTGTGTGTGTGTGTGTGTCAGCTGATGTGTACCAGAGTCCAGAGGATGTAGATGGTGAACAGAGCGATGGTGAGGGCGATGAGGCCGAAGGCCTGCAGCCAGCTCCCCAGGCGAAGGTGGTCCTGAGCGCCTCGCAGGCACAGCCAGCCAGAGACGGCCGCCAGAGGAGTGATGAAGAGGAAGCACAGCGTGTCGCAGAGCAGCGTCCTCTTCTGGTGACGAGGCCCCGGGTCCTGCAGCCACTGTGGAGAGACAGAGACACAGCTCAGCAGCAGAGAAAAGACTATTTTTTTACTCAAATGCAGTGTGACTGCTGAACGACTGCTGAATGACTGCTGAATGACTGCTGAACGACTGCTGAATGAGTGCTGAACGACTGCTGAATGAGTGCTGAACGACTGCTGAACGACTGCTGAATGACTGCTGAATGACTGCTGAACGAGTGCTAAATGAGTGCTGAATGACTGCTGAATGACTGCTGAATGACTGCTGAACGACTGCTGAATGACTGCTGAATGCTGCTGAATGACTGCTGAACGACTGCTGAACGACTGCTGAATGAGTGCTGAACGACTGCTAAATGACTGCTGAAGAAGTGGAAGCTGAGTTTGTAAAGCTAAAAGAGGCAAAACGCTAGCAAAAAGAAGATATGCTGGTTAAAAGCTAAAAGTAGCACAAGTAGAAGGAAACAGAGCAAATCTGTTGAAGCAGATTTTAAAGAGAGTGATGCTTTTGAAGAAACTGAACAAATCTCACAGCCTGTTTGATGAAAATGTTTGTAAATGCTGTTGTTTTGTTGCTTGTTCTTTTGCAGGGGTCACTACATAAACTTGCATGAAAAATTAGGCCATTGTTTAACACAGGATGCCCTTCCTGACAACCTGGGCTCAAACCTGCAGCCTCAGGACTATGAGACAACAGCTCTGACCACCAAGCTACCGCAGCCCCATGAGAATATCTGTAAACAAGCACAGAAAGAAAAGTTCTGCAGAGAGTGGTGAAGTCTGTTGGAGTCAGTCTCCACCATCACAGACATCTACACCTCCAGATGCAGGAAGAGGGTCACCTGCATCATGAAGGACCACACTCACCCAGCACACACACTTTTTGCCCTGCTTCCCTCAGGAAGGAGGTTGAGGAGCATTAAGTGTAGAACCACTAGACTGAGGAGCAGCTTCTACCCTGAAGCCGTTAGACTCATGAACCTCTAACTAGAATAATCATTGTGAAAAAACAAAACAAAACACTGTAATGACACTTGATTGTGAAATGTGCTGCTGACCATCCATGTTGCTGATCTTATGCTGCTGATTTGTTTCATGCTGCTGTGTTCATTCATGCTCATCTGCTCCCACAGACTCATGTTCGTGCTGCTGTTCGGCGTATTGTTTTTGTACTACTAGTTTCAGTATATTTCTTAGCTGATATCTTGGCTCTTATTACTGTTTTTCTTTACAATTTATATTTTTGCTGGATGTCACCCTGTGTACACAGTGTCATGTGGTGGAACGACAAAAAAAATAAATAAACTTTGACTATGATAAATCAGCAGCAGGTCAGGACCAGTGATGACATGGAAACTGCTCCACTTGCACCTCCAGTCGACCAGCAGAGGGCGCGCTGGCGCTGCTGTCTCTCCGGGTAATTAACGCACGGAGACGCTCTTCTGCTCCGCTGGACCAGGAGGCAGACTGACCTGAACGTGCACCTCCTCCATTGTTGCAGCAGCCTCGCTGAATGTCACCTGCATCCTCTCGGGCGGCTCTGACTGGACGGCTAAATGTCAAAGCTTTGGGCGGAGTGAGGGCGCTGCAGCACCCCATGATGATGATGATGATGATGATGATGATGATGATGGGTGGACCGCGCGCATCGGAGCGATAGGGCGCGTTTCTTCAACACCGCGTCCTCCCCTGCACCCTCCTCCGGACACACGACAAGCCCGCGTGACGGCCCCCGGCCGCCCCGCACCCCCCCCCCCCCACCCCGTTCACGCACGTGGATTGATCCAATGCATTATTCACGAGCGAAACTTCAGCAACTTGTCCAGTGGATATGTCTCCCGGCGTGAGGAGCGATGGGCGGCCAGGTCAGCGCGAGGAGGTGGGGGCCAGCTGCAGCCGTGCAGGGACGGCTGTCGGAGACGGGGGGGCCGCTCTGAGGAGCAGACCGGGGATGCTGGCGAACCGGCTGCTGTCGGTGGCGCCGCTGCTGCTGCTGGTCCGGTGCGCCGCGGCCGCAGCGGGTAAGCAGCTCTGACCGGGTGTGTGTGCGCGCGCGCGTGCATGCTGCTCTGCTGCACCATGCCTCTTTGAAGCTGCACTGCGTGTGGCACCTTCAGGGGGAACAGAGGATGCATCTATTGTTTTCTGCAGGCAGCGTTTTGTAATCCACTGCAGGGCGCGTGCTTCGCTGTCCACACTTAAAAATGATGCACGAAGTCCAGTTCAAATCTGTCACGAAGTGCGTCCTGGAGGCTGGTACCCAACTCTGACACGAGCCTCCAGTGGCGACTCTGCTCTGCTCAGGATTTGCTGTTGTGCACTGCAGCTCCCGTGTCGTGCAAATATTTGGACTCCTTTGTTTTAGTGGTTTGCAAGAACCCCCGGAGGCTGACCCTCAGTCCTCTCCAGCTCCTTAGAGCAGTTGTCCTCCAATGCAAGAGTTGGGGGGATCTGTTTCACCAGCAGTCACCAAGTGTCCCTGCGTGGGCAACACACTGTCTTCATGTGATAAAGCACTGATTATTCTTTGTATAGATCTTGTAGAGTGCTGTCTGAATGGGTAAACGAGGGCCCAGGTTGTGTTGTAAAGAGCTTTGAGTAGCTAAAATAGAAGGTGCTATAGTCCATCCATCCATTCATTCTCCTGCCTCTTCATTTGAGTTGCAGATCCACAACAAAGGGCTGTAAAAGAGGATAGTGGTGAGTTATTTTGGGAAGCAGTGCATCTACAGGGCAGTCTGTGCTTTTTAGACCATTTGGGACAGAACTAATGACTGTGGTCCACTGTGGGGCTTGTTTGGACGGCAGCTGAGGGAAGCTTGGCCCATTTAGCTGCCCTTCAACCAACATTTTTTGAGAGAGTGCATTTGGCTGCAACTCTGATTATTTGTGCCACTTGATGGCTCTGGAACGGCCACAGGGAAAAAAAAAAAACCAAGATGCTCTGCAGGTGCTGAACAAACAGCCGCTCACTCCCTCTTCCTCCTCCGGTTTGCAAACCGATGTGGCGGCTGTATAGGCTCACCTCTGCTGATGCACTGCTACAATAGCAGTCTCCTCCTCCCTTTCTGTGCCTCCTCTTCCTCCTCCTCTTCTTTCTATGGCCGTCAGCACATCCATTCTTAAACGCGAGTGCAGCAGCACCACCTGAGCAGTACGGTAAACACTTGGTCACAGAAGCGTCTGACGTCAGATTGAAAGGTTTTGGAATCTTTGCACCAGAATCCTTGAGTTGAAGTCCACACCGGTATTTACCTGTTGGATTGTAATCTATACATTTTAGCCAGTTTGAAAGGTTCTTCATGTGGTTCTTCATCATTTTTGTGCGTGAACGTCCAATAAGACAGGTGTTTTATGTTCCTCAGAGCTAGTGGTGATCCAATCACTCCAATAATTAAACTGCACCATGTGAAATAGTTCCCAATAACTCTTTTATGTTTAATTTACTTTGCAATGAGTGCCTTTAAAATAAGTAATAATTTTTGTATTTGTTTAGGATGGAATGCATTTCCAATATATTGGACTATAAGAAAATCAAACAGAAGCGCTCCTTTATTGGTAGCAGAGATTTTGTTTCATGATAGCTGACCCAGACGGTGTGTGCTTATAGTTTAAGTGTTTATGAAGTTGTGTTCATTCATTTTTTTTATATGCGCTTTGGAGCTTTTCCCATCTTTTATAGGCAAGGTCATCTAGACAGTCAATCGCAGGACTAAAGCTGAGACACCCAAAGACAGAGCACCATGCGCACGCACACTCAGATCAGTTTAGAATCACTAATAGGCCTGTCACCATAACTAATTTTGCTGGGCGATTAATTGATTGTCTTAGAAATTATTGCGATAAACGATAATATTGTTTGAAATTTGACAATAATGAGTAATTATTGTCAAATTTAAGAAGAAATATTGGTTAATTTGTTTTGAGTGTTCTACCTTTTTTCAACCGCTGGATGGCAGCATGAAACAGTTTGAACCGAAGGATGGATAGTGAGGGAGCGAGCAGCGTGTCTCTTTAAGAAAAATGGGAGGGAGGCACCTTGACATGACTGTTTTCAAAATGGCGGAAGCTCGGTGTGGTTTGAGCTTTTTAGCATAGCATTTTTCACACAAACTTTTTAATAAAAAAAAATCAGTAAACAAGTTCTCAGCTTCTTTTTGCAGCGAAAAACACCATTTTACAACAAGGCACAAGTTTCAATCGTGAATTTTGGAGCTTGGACAAGTCGGAGGTTTTTGTTTCCTGAGGTCTGCCTGTTAGGTAGTTTGTAGCTTAGCTTCTCAGCTTAGCTGCTTTTAACAATCCAAAAATGCAGTTTTGGGTTGTTAAAACAGATTTTAAAGAGAAAGTGAGGGGTCAGTGAAGAGCACCAGAGTTGAGCTTTTGTCATCCAGTGTCCAGTAGAGAGAGAGATGAAGAAACGATAAAGCCGATAAATGCAAACGAGGTCGATAATTTTAATTTATCATGCGATTAATTGATTTATTGTTTACTGCGACGGGCCTAGTTGTCTGTGTTGTCCGCTGTTGTCATCACTCTGTTAAAATCAGGTCTTTCTTGTAAGTGAGTCCCCGAGGCTCACTGGGATTAACCTGTGTAAATAAACGTTGAATGGAAAAAAAAAAAAAAAACAATAGAAACAGAACAAATTCAGCCTGTGCTAAAAGCCAGTGAGTAAAAATGTGTTTTTAGAAGAGTTTTAAAACTGGACAGTGAAGGAGCTCGTCTGATG
>JARVGS010000979.1:29241165-29252270 GCA_031762315.1 Hypsolebias antenori | reverse complement strand
ACCCACACCTGCCTCCACCCTCATTCACCCCACTCTGGGCCCCTGAGCAAGGCCCTTAACCCCCACCATCTGCTCCCAAACAGGTCTCTCTTGAAAATGAGTCCTCATGACTCAGCGAGACTTCCTGTATAAATAAAGGGTGAATAAAAAATAAAAAAAATGAATGTGATGATGAGTCGGTGTATAAATATAGTAGAGTGCTGTATGAAACTGTAAAGGAGGGCACAGCTTTTAATGTAAACTGCTCTGAGTGTCTTGATCAGACACAAAGGTGCTAGATAAGTACAGTCCATTTAAAATGTTTTGAGAACTCTGTGTACTCCCTGAACTGCAGCAGCGTTTCACTGTCTAAGATGAAACATACACTGATCAACTGCAAAACAGCCAAGACCAAGAACATCTGAGGAGGGACTTCTCTTTGAAAATAAACTGATTAGTATAAAAATTAAAGAAAATGTGGGTGATGTGTTTGAAAAGTGCGAGCTGACAGGATGAAGTGCACACAACAAAACAAAGAATGAGCGACAGAAGCTGGGGTTGAGCACTGTGCTCTGAGGAACTTCAGGTATCCAATGGAAGGAGTCCCCAGCTCCTCATACTCCTCTACAAACACTTCACTTGAGATAAAAATGCAATAATTTACCTGCAAAGGCTCGAGCTTCATCCGTGGGCACGGCCCTGAGGTGGCGAAGGTCGCTCTTGTTCCCCACGAGCATGATGACGATGTTATTGTCAGCGTGGTCCCTCAGCTCCTTCAGCCAGCGCTCCACGTTCTCATACGTCAGGTGCTTGGCGATGTCATAAACTAGGAGGGCTCCGACTGCACCTCGATAATACCTGGTCAGGGGAGAAAACAAGTTAATTTACTACAAGTTCTGTTCCAGCACAAAATCTGAGCTTTCATCATAAATCTATAAAAATGTTAAACCAACTCACGCTGAGGTGATTGCTCTGTAGCGCTCTTGTCCAGCTGTGTCCCAGATCTGAGCTTTGATTGTCTTCCCGTCCACCTGGATGCTGCGGGTGGCAAACTCCACCCCGATGGTGCTCTTGCTCTCCAAGTTGAACTCATTTCTTGTGAATCGGGACAGCAGATTACTCTTCCCCACACCGGAGTCTCCGATTAAAACAACTAGAAACAAGGCACCGAAACGTGAGAGCAACCACGACGTGTCAGACAAACTACAGGTGTTTACTGGTATGAAGTGGGAGATTCTGCACGGTTGTGTTCAGAGACAGCCAGGTTCATATTTATTACATTTCAGCCTCACCTTTGACACGTTTTAGACACATTGACAAGCTTATTTAAAACTTATTTCTGCTACTGTTGTCCACATAAAGACCTTGTCATATGATTCAATCTGCATGTCTAACTGTAAATAAAACCAACCATACTGTTGTTTGTGCATGACCAGTATGGTAAACCTGTACTTTTACTTTAACATGTAAAGATACTCTCTTGTGTTTAGGTTTTTATCATCAGACACACAAGTCAGCTCTTTGTCTGAAAAACAGGATTTACAGAAAAATGTCCTGATCATCAGTCAAGCCTTAATTATTCACTGTTTATAACTGTGTGAAGAAAACAGAAAGATTTGCTTATTATAAAGTAAAATACTTTCACACGTATGCACAATACTACTAAAGTTACTGCAACACATTTACGTGAATTCATTTCAATGCTTCTGTTAAACTTTATATACTTTATCTTTAAACAACTACAGATGTATAACTTGAGGGATATGTTTAGTGTTTGATTGCAGAGAGTAGATGTTTATTATATCTAGTTTATGATTTATAAATGTTGAAGGGGCAACAGCTAGCCCTCCTGTTAGCAACAAAACACTTAATTAGCTTCATTTAACTGCTACATGTGTGACTAGTTTTAATTACTGAGTAAAGATATAACATTGAACTTTCAGTAATTAACGCTACGAATTAGCTGCATATCTACAGATCAACAACAATTGTGTCATGTCTGCCACTTTTTGTAGAAAAGCTAACTTTAGCATCTCTGACTTCCTCAGCTACTCCTCTCTGAACTGAAACAAAAAAGGCCATGCCACTGTCATTTAACCACTTGTAAGGACGAAATTACCTTTAAACAAGTAATCGTATTCATCGTCTCGAGTTCCCATATCAAAAGACTCTTTTTTTACACACTTTTCTACAAATATCCACAACTTTCTCCGTCTACCGGGGTAGCAAACACCGCCTTCAGGAAGTACAAGCATGTGACTTTAGAATCTGCCAGATTGGCCAATAGGAAATCAAATCGTTTTGATTGACATATGACTTAACCAATCGGATAAGTCCTGACAACACAATAACCAATCACAATGCAGAGCAGAGAAGACGACAAAGTATTTTCTACACAGCCTTTGTAAAGTCATTTAAATTTTACACTACACTGTGGTAAACCTTTTTTTTTTAATTAAGTTTTTATATCAGCATTGCAAACATGTGTCTGTCAGGGGTATATTAAGAGGTACACAGGAAATAGTATTCAAGTATAAAAAAATAATAAGATGAGTATAAAATGGTACAAAAGGTAAAAAAAAGTCTAAAAAGATACAAAACAATCTATGTACAGGTTATACTGTATAGATAAATTAAAATTAATTTTTTTTTTTTTTTTTTTTTTTTTTTTTTTTACTGAGACAGTTTTCATTACCTTTTTTGTTTTCAAGTATTTTTAATAGTGGTGCTGTAAATGTAAAGTTCCTTGCTGAAGCTTGGCTTGAAGTTTGACCACTTTTTCTTGTGAAAGTGAAATTTTCCCAGGTGAAGTAAATGTCCATATCCTTATTGTTGAAGCATAATATAATGTCTTTCTCTGTCAGTTGAAACCTGTAGACTATAAATCTGATCAATTTGATATCTATTTATTTATGTGGTGTTGCCCCAGTTGAATTGTGTATGTAGACTTTAGAAACTACTGGTTTTGTGATAGTGTCAAGTTGGCAACAGAAGTTGAACCAGTGAATAAAAATTAAAAACTTAGGGTTAAGCAAATTCTGAATATGTTTAAGGATGTTTGTCCTATTTAACTGGTAGTTAGTTTATATTTAACTTTGTTTCACATTTATACAGAAATGCAAATGACGTTTTTTTTCCTGATCTAACAGATTTGCTTTGTCTTCACAAAAACATTGCCTGATTTGCCCCGTTGACATAAAATACCCAACGATGTATACTTTATACATCTTCTTAACAGGGGAAAGATACTGATCAAAAGTTTTTACCACCCATAACTTCTCTGTGCTTTTCGTTAAGGAGTCAGACTTTTTTGTACGGTAGTCATTTAAAATGGTTTGGATCAACAGTTTTTCAGACTCTCTAAAGAATTTAAGTTTTTCCTTTAAACTTTGGCTGCTTTTTCACTTTGTGAAATTTTGGCTGGTCCTTGTTGAACACCACAGTTATGTCTTGAAGAGAAGAAGAAACAGAGAAGTGACAAAGGACCTGTAAGATGCACCATCCTTCAAAGATCATCAGAAATTTTTAATAAAGTAGGTGTGGTTTCCTGCCTTCTGGTGTATTTTAACAGGTTGTTAAACATATGTTTACTTACATTTGTAAACACTCCACTTTTGTCAAGCATCCTCCCCCGTACTTGATGGTTTCGAGCCCGACTCTTCTCCACTGAATTCACAGTCCATCTTCACATGTGAAACTTCCAGGTTCCTCCTGTCTGTTCACTGCTGCTGCTTGTGGGCTCAGATGTACGACTGCCTGGTTAGCTCGGTATTCACCCCCACCACTCTTTTAGGGACAGAGATTTTTTTAAGGGTACACGTGGAAATGCTACTTGAAGGGGCAGCTCGTATGTGACATTAAGAAGTTGTGGCTGTTGTTTAAAATGAGTGTTTATGTAATTATTTTCAGTTTACGTATCCAACATAAGTTTCATTTATTCAAGGTGGTCATATTTGTCCATGCCTTTTCATTATTAGCAAGACTGAGTCCAAATAAGCAGTTACCAGAACACACCCTGTCAAAATAATAGTTTATGGCTCCTGTTCTGGCAGGATCTGGCTCAAATTAAGCACTGCTTAGAAGTATAGTTTCCTCAAATGAATGGACTAGCCGATGCGGTGACCACAGATTAATCTCTGGTGGCAAGGCCACCACTGGCCACCCCCTGGCTCCGCCATTGCACCTAGTAGTGGTAGAATTGCTGACCAGGATCCATCACTCTGCGACACCCTGGACTCCTACCCACTTGAATATCTTGCACCAAAAACATTTACGTGCATTCCCTGCTCAGTTCATGTCCAGAAAAACTGATCTTGAAAAATAAATTCTCTCTTCTAATTCTTCAGTGACGGGGACAGCTTGTTTACATAGAGTGCAGACCCACACTTGAGAACTGCATTATCAGTATATTTTGAAAATGACTGGAGTAAGGTATTTCAAATGGTACCATTTTGATATACTGTATTTCAAGATAAACTCTTTTTAGGATTAATTTCACAGATTGCAATAAGAACTAAAAAAAAAAAAAAGACCAAAAAAGCCTGGTTCCCTGGTAGCCAAATAGAGAAATGGTGAATGCCTCAAGGATTTGCAGTACCATATACATCATTTTTGTCTTATGTGTATTTAGTTCATGGAAAAGTATAAAAATTATAATAATCCTTCCAGGAGTCTAAAATTTCTAACAAATGTTTTGTTTCAGTGCAAGATGAGTCACCTACTGAGATCTTTTCATCAAGAAACAAGTGCAGGACATCATTTCCATGGTCAGCAAGTCATAGAACCGCTTTATTCTTGTTTTCATTCTGACTGAATCCACACACACGCACACACAGCCATCTATTTATCTTCATGTATAAATAGATGCATATACAGAGATATACATAAATACATTTTTTTTGATATGCATATTCATTTTGAAATCATGCTGTTACAGACTTTCCCTACTGGATGAGCGGCACACAGCGATGTGAAAACAAACACAACACACAGTTTGAACAGTTGATTTGCATGTAACGTAAACCCCACAAATCCATCCGTTTTGGAATATCATACAAAGAAACAGCTGTGGTCGACGCGCCACAAATATACAGCAGTTGCATCTTAACAGACACACCGAAGAACCTGGTGGATCAGGAGGATCGCAATCATGCAATCATCTCTTGCCCAGCAGCAAAAATAAAACCAAATAAAAATAATACTCTCCAATTCAAATGGAAAATATATTTGTATATCTTTTTATATACTGTATGTATTTATAGATTTATGTACATATTCTCAGGTAAACGACAACGGAGAGGAAAAGTAAATACAACACGAGTGAAAAAAGAAACAAAAATATAAAACCTAGGTTTTAAAAAAAACTCCCTCAAACAAGCCCCAAAAAAGAAACGATGAATGAGAAACTGTACAAAATATTGCTGCCGTGGTCTCCGTGTGATCGACAACAGCAAATGTGGAATACCAACATGATGGAAGTCGCTCTGGAGCTTCGAGAAGCTGAACTTGGGAGTCCTGTATGTGACCCTCTAGGAAACGACAGGAAACACTAACAGTTACTGTAAAAAAATAACTCTACAGTTACTGCGACAAACACTCACGACTTCAACACGTCTAAATATCAGCCTGAGCTGAAACTTTCAAGAAGGAAAAAATATGACTTTGCATGTTCGACTGATTGGTAACTCTACATTGTCTCTAGGTGTGAGTGAGAGAGTGAATGGTTGTCTCGTTTGTCTCCATGTGATGGACCTGTCCATCATGTCCCTTGCCTCCCCCCCACTGTTGGATATGGGCACCAGTGACCCAAAAAGGAAGAAGATGTTAAAGATAATGGATGGATGTTGAGCGTTGTTTGGCAACGATCACTAGTTCATGTTTAGGTCCTCTGAATTAAGTGCAAACGTTCAAACCACGAGCTGCTGGACCTCACCAACAATGTGAAGTGTTCATTTAAATACACAGAAACACCTATCATATGACTGCAAACACTAAGATTGAGACTATACATACAAACATCTGAACCGTCCGCTCTGTGGTTTTCTCACGGTGATGAGGACGACTAACGGACACACATTTTTCTTGACTTTTAACCATTTAAATTTCTAATTTATTCCCTCAAAATGAGGCTGACACTGGAAGACACTGAAAACCATTGTAACGAAACAACGTCTGCAGACTTCTTAGTAGGACGAGTCAATCCCCACATGGTGTGGTGGGACAAGTATACGAGCTGCGTTTATATAACAAACATGGCATTTCAGGAACCCAAGACACTACTTTTAAAGCTGCAATAAGGAAATTATTAAAACAAAAATAAATTAAGTTCTTTGGGTGCACACTGATATGAAAAAGCTTCTGATTGGAAAAAAAAGTAACAATAACAATAAAATGTAAACACATTGTAGTAGAAAGAAAATGTCTCAAAATAAAAACATTTACATCGTAAGAATTATTCTGCCAATTTAATAACTTTACATTTTCACTAAAGCTGCATATTTCACTTGTAGATTGGTGACAGGTGATGTGTTTTGGCTCAGGTATGGTTTCCATCATTGTTCTGGACTGGAGAGCCTCCAGGTGTTCTCACTGTATGATTTAAATCTGCACGTGGCCCGGCGCACCGTTTGGACCCGACGTGGTGCTGGAAGGCCGAGCTCACGTGTAAACTTTAACAGAGCCATGATGAGAGGCTGCTCTGAACGCTGTTGCTTCAGGACGCCAGAGCCAACAGGATGTAAATGTAGCATCACACGTTGAATATGATGTTAGTGCTTAGTGTATTTTTAGTTGATGTTTTTCTTAGTTCATATCTTAGGTGTTATTACTGTTTTTCTTTTACATTCTATTGTTGGACGTAACTGGGACCCTGTGTACATAATCTCGTTTCATTGAATGACAATAAAGACTCTCTGACTCTGAACAGAGTGAACGCTTAAGAAGCATTCACTCTACAGTGATGCAGTTTTCTTCTGTACGTGTTGCAGTGCAATTCTCGCCCCCCAGTTTTGAATCTATTTCAACAAATCATAAATCAAAACGTTTGTCTCTTTCAGAACAATCCTGCTGTGACTTTGGTTTTGGTGCAACATTAGCTTTTTGAAATATTTAGCCCTTTCTGACACTTTATTTCTCATGGAAAATGAATTGAGCTCATTTTGCATCCTTCAAATCTTTAGATCTGTTTACAGCCTTTTACTGCTCCTTTAACATTTTGTTCTGCTTCAGCTTCTTTGTTTTAATTAAAAAAAAAATTTCGAACTACTTTCAGCTAATTCCAGCATTTTTTGCTCCTTTCAGCTAATTTCTGCAAATTTTAGCTTTTTCTGTAATTTCAGCTAAAGTTTTTTGTGCTTGTGCTAATTTCCAGTTTTTTTCAGATAATTTCCACTTTTTTGTGCTAATTTCTGCCTCTTTCAGCCTAATTGGACAAATGTGTTCTTTCTACTTCCCTCTCCTAATTTAAGCTTGTTCTAGGCTTTCTGCTTTTTCACCATTTTAGCTAATTTCAGCTGTTTTCAAATTAAAGTTTTTCGTGGTATTTTCTTCTACTTTCAGCCTTATAAGAGCTATTTATGCTCTTTTCAGCTTTATTATGCTGGTTTCAGCTCTTTTTGCTATTTCAGCTATTTAGCTGTTTTATGCTAAATTTCGTTAGTTCCGCCCCCCCCCCCCCAGTTAATTCCACATTGTTTGCACTTATTTCAGCTCCTTCCACTTCCTTCTGGTTGTTTCAGCTTCTTTCTGCCTTTTCAGCTATTTTCTTGGCTAATTTCATCTTTCATAGCTAATTTCAGTGTTTTTTTTTTAAATAATTTAGCTAATTTCCTAATGTTTGTGCTGATTTCTGTTTATTTAAGCCTAATACAGCAAATATGTGTTCTTTCTGCATTCTTCAGTTAAGTTAGGCTTGTTCTTCCATTTCAGCTACATTTCAGCAATGAGCATTTTCACAGGAAATATTTCTGTAATACAAACTGTATTTATGAGTTAAAATTCAGCAACATTGAATTTAATAATTCATCAGGGATTGTAGGGATGGTTCTTTACAGGCTGCACTAAAATTGTGAAAAATAAAACAAAACTTTTTGAGACTTTTTAGCAGTGTAGCTGAATGCATTTGATAATTTTGCATTTGTTGAAATTGAGAATGAAGGCTTTGCAGGCCCTGGAAGTTTTTAGTTTCAGCCTGATCATCTCTAATATGGCAGTTTCTATTCACACATTGGCAAACAAGACTTTTGTTTCCTGCTTTCAAAAGGACAATATGGTCGAGTTCCCCGTTCTGGGAGCAATTTCTTCTACTTCAAACAGACACTCATTTTGGCCTAGTGGAAAGGAAGTAGAGCAGTTTGCTTCAGGAGAGTTATAACCAGAGACTCTTTGGTTGTTTCACTTAGAGTCATTTTAAGGTTTGAAGGGGCCACATGGGACTCACGATGCCTTCGCTGACCTGAGTGGGTGTGCACTGAACTGACAAGGACAAAATACCTTCCTGGGTTTTGTGTAAAACTAATTCTGGGCTCAAAAGCACAAGTTTGACGTATTCAAACAAGACCTAACGTCACTCCTCATGTTTCACTGAATTTTACTTTAAAATGTAATCTCACTAACTGTAACTGAGAAAAGATTTTTTGTTGTAATTTTTCAATAAGTAACACCAATTTTAAACAGGTTACACCCTCACACAAGTAATCTGACTATGAATGCAGGGAGAACGAGAGCTGATGGGTCCAGAACAAGCAGCTGTTTGTGAGTAAAGACCTCTGTGTTTAAAACTGATGATATCAAAGTGAAAATGAATCAGAGCAGTCTCTGCTCACATCACAGCTGCAGATACAGTGAGGAAACCTGTCCGAAGTCTGTCCAAGGACTGAAAAACGTACAGTTCGCTTGTCTCGCATACACATAAGTAGTTCTTAAACTCATAAATTTTTTTTAACTGGTGGTGGATAATAGGCAGAGATGGTTGGAACCACACATCTTTTATTTTCAGGTCACTTCTTCCTCCTAGTTTGTCTGAATTGTGGTTCAGGCAGACATCGAGCTGCTGCCACTGAGGTCTGCACATCAGACTGATGGATCTCCTCTGCTGAGACGTCCCTGTTCGCCGTTAGAAAACAAGCTTTACTGCAGGAAAACAGACAGACATGAACAGATTTTAGTACTCGTGGCACAAAAGCTGATGGGAGATAACTGAGCAGGCAAATAATGAACATACCGTAGTCATGAAAATAAAAGGAGACAGAAAGATTTGACAGCAAGCACAGGTAGAAATTTAATAATGAAACAGTTTGCACATTTATTTATTTTTAAATTTTATATGGTGATTATTTATAACTTGATCCTTTGAGTCTTGGACATTTTTTATTATATACTGTACATTTTTAGAGTCAGATTAGTAAAGTCGTCTCTCTGTGTATCTGTTAGCAGCTGTCTTGACACCTCCTACTCTTTTAAAGGAATTGACAAAACTTGTTTGAAAATGTCTTTATGATGAGAGGCTACACATTTTGTGCAGCACCCTCTCTTATCAGCATTATGACACTTGACTACCGTATTTTCCGCCATACATGTTGCACCGCCCTATAAGTCGCATCAGTCCAAATATGATTAATAAAGTGGAAAAATCCATAAATATGTCGCTTAGCCATATAAGACGCATCTATTATGCGTCACCAATGACAACCCGGAAATGTGGGCCGGTGTTGTGCCAAAAATCAATGGGCTGCCAAATGACAGCTGCGGGAGCGTGCACGGGAGGACTTCAACAAGATTTACACTTAAAAACAATTATTTGTTTGCTCAACTTTATAGTAAAGATGTGTCAGTCTAACATATGCTTAATAAAAGGACTTTAACGGTCAAATCAGCTGTATTTCAAAAGTATTCGCTGCCTTCATGCTCTGGGAGCATGCAGAGGAAAGAAATCAGGAAGGACAAACGCTACTCTTTTCTTCAAAATTTAACAAGAACTGCACCTAAAACAATTATTTGTTTGCTCGAAATTATAGCAAAGGTGTGTCTCAGTTGATCTTTTAATTAATAAATACACTTTAATGGTCAAATTAGCTGCATTTCGCTGGGGTGATGCAACTAATTTGACGTCTAAGCAGCGAGCAGAACAAAGGTGGAAGACTGTGGCACGCTGATTGTGTCATTAATAGCTGGTGGACATTCTCAGTCATCCAGGATATGGTAAAAAAAAAAAAAAGGGGGTCAAAAAAGTTCAAGACAAAAACAATAAAGTATAAAGTCAAGTATAATAAATAAAATACAGTTGTTTTTGTCTTGAACTTTTTTGAATTTCTCATTATAGCTTCTATTACCTATTACATTACTTACGGCATGCCATACACCTACTATGACTCTGCTACCATCAAGTGGCTGAAAATGGTAGTGTTCAAATTTTTTCAGTCAGAATGAATGAAAACAGTCACATCTCAGCCAAAAATTGGTTTATAAATATGGGGAAAAAAATCAATAAATATGTCGCTTTGGCCTATAAGTCACAGGGCATGCAAATTATGCAAAACAAAAAAAATAAAAAAATAAATAAAGAAAAAGCAACTTATACAGAGAAAAATACTTTTTTTTTTTTATTCTTAATATAAATACTGGTATAAATGGTGTAAATTTTTTTTTCAGCTCAGCTCCTCAAACACCCATAATGGGAATTAAATGAAACTTGGTGGGAAGTATTTTGATGTTGAGCAGCAGTGTAAACTGTTGGCATTTTGAGCTGCACCATTTCTTACTGGAGCTATGACGACGCTGGTGAAGATTCTCAGTCATGATAAATTCATAAAAGTCTAGATAAAAACAAATGGACTTTATTTTGTAACAGAAGACGTTTCGCTTCTCATCTGAGGACCCAACAAACCCCTATTGTGAGGAGTGATATGAAAATCTGCATATGTATCTAGCTCAGCTCAGCTTTCTAACTCGAACCCCACACACTCTGTTCTCTCCGTGCATGTGTGGGTTTCTCCAGGTACTCCAGTTTCCTCCCATGGACCAAAAACATGCATGTTAGACTGATTGGTGACTCTAAATTGTCTCTAGGTGTGAGAGAGAGAGTGAATGGTTGTTTGTCTCGTTTGTCTCTATGTGTCCCTGTGATGGAC
>JARVGS010000979.1:29178038-29188121 GCA_031762315.1 Hypsolebias antenori | reverse complement strand
CTGAACATTGATGGATTTTTACCTGGATTATTGAGCATGAACTTTGGTGTTTTGAACCACTTTGGCATGACTGTCTCCGAGGAGTTGACGGGGGATAGAGCGGGCCCCGAAGGCCATTTTAGCAACAAAAAACTTTTTTTTTCCACCATTGAATATGCTGTTTGTGGGAAGCAGTTTATTAGGTGGCTCCTCAGATCGAAGAAGTCCTTTCGATTAAATGTCTCAGCCAAAAAAAGAAACCGTCCAGATGACCTGACTGAAAATTATTGGATTTTTACCTGGATTATTGAGCCTGAACTTTGACACCTTGTGGCATGGCACTTTGAAGAAGGTACTGTGAAAACCAAAATATATGACAACTCTCTTTTGCTGACAAAGTAGAGTTGATTAGGTCATCCATCCCTCAGTCCACAACTGACACCTCTGTCTTTGTTCCTTGCTCAGCTGTCTTCAAACAGTTTGAACCTATTTCACTCCCATTTCTAAACAAAGTTGTTGGTCAGATGAAACCCTCTGGGTCCCCTACTGACCCCATTCCTGCGTCGTTTTTCAAACAAGTTCTACCCATGATTGGACCCAATGTTCTTACTATTATAAATAGTAGTATTGTGACAAGTGTGATCCCCGATGTTTTCAAACATGCAGTAGTTCATCTGTTAATAAAGAAACCTGGACTTGACCCTTCTACTCGCTCTAATTTCAGGCCAATCTCAACACTTCCCTTCTTGTCCAAAATCCTGGAGAAAGTAGTTTTTATTCAATTAAATACGTTTTTGAATTAGAACAGAATTTTCAAGATTTTTCATTCTGGTTTTAAGCAACTCCACAGCACTGAAACATCATTGGTGAGGATTTGTAACAATATTAGGGCATCAAATGATTCTGGTCAGTTTGTGGTACTTGTGCTCCTGGACCTTAGTGCTGCTTTTGATACTGCTGACCACAGTATCCTTATATCATGGCTGGAGCAGTGGGTTGGGATTACAAGTGCTGCATTAGATTGGTTCCACTCATACCTGAGTGGCAGGAGCTTTTTTGTCAAGGTTGGTAATAATGTCTCTGCCTCATTGCCTCTTTCTTGCGGGGTCCCACAAGGTTCAATTCTTGGACCCCTTCTGTTGTCACTATTTGCTCCCACTGGGGTCCATCCTGAGGAAACATGGTCTTTCATTCCATTGTTATGCCGATGACTTTCAGATCTACCTGCCTGTGGAACCAGCAAGTGCTCGCTCCATTCACCCTCTGTTAAAATGTCTGGATGACATTAAGGCCTGGATGGCTTCAACTTTTTTTAAGTTTCAATGATGAGAAGACTGAAGTCATTGTCTTTAGCCCTAGCTCAACTGTTGCCTCTGATCCTGTCAACCTGGACTCTCTTCAGGCATATCTTAAACAGTCTGGTAAAAAGCTTGGGATGGTTTTAGACTCTGATTTCAAGTTTGACAAACAAATCAATTCTGTTCTGCAAAAAAGCTTCTTCCAGCTAAGACAGGTAGCAAAGCTCAAGCCAGTGTTGTCCACATCTGACCTTGAGCAGCTGGTCCATGCCTTTATCATGACCCATTTGGACAATTGTAATGCACTATATGCTGGGGTCAGCCAGGCCTCCAGCTCCCGTCTCCAGCTTGTCCAGAATGCTGCTGCTCAACTCTTAACTGGAACTCGCAGGTCTGAACACATCACACCCGTTCTGTCCTCCCTTCACTGGCTCCCTGTGTGGTCTAGAATAGTCTTTAAGATTCTTCTGTTGACCTTCAAATGCCTAAATGGCCTCACACCCCTTTATCTCGCTGAGCTATTGGAACCATACATTCCCTCCCGGGCCCTGAGATCATCCAATCAGCTGCTTTTGGCTGTTCCTAAAACAAGACTGAAGCTCAGAGGAGATCGGGCTTTTTCAGTCATGGGCCCCAAGCTCTAGAACAACCTGCCCCTCAACATCAGACAGGCCACCTCCCTTCCTCAGTTCAAATCCCTGCTAAAAACTCATCTGTTCTCGCAGGTATTTCTCACAGTGTGAGTTGATTTAGTGTTTTTTTTTTTTTGTTTTGTTTTGTTGTTGTTGTTCTGTGATCCTATGTTTTAAATGCTTTTATTAATTCTTAGTGTTTTGTACTTTTTCGATAATTTTTACTCCCATTGAGCACTTTGATAACAGTTTCTGTTTTAAATGTGCTCTATAAATAAAGTTGACTTGACTGACACACTCCATTTTTTAAATTCAGAGAACCTCCCAGATGAGAAGCAAAACATCTTCAAATAAGAAATAGAAGTCCAGTTGTTGTTTTTTGAAGTAATCACTGGACGTAAAACCTATTACTTATTGAAGTCAACCTGATTCAAGACGACTGCCACAGCTAAACAACTTTAAGAAACACAAAAATGATTATGTCGAGATCAATTTTACATACATTGCATATACTACACAGTTCTTCACAATACAGAATATATGTAGGAGCTTGCAGAACTAAGTGAACTTGATCATTTTTCCCCAATGTTTGACACAACAGTTTTAACTGTCATTTCTCAACAAGCCAAAGTTTAATATCTTGAAAGCCTCAGTTATATGCATTAATTTAAAGAATGCTAGGCCTTTACTATTCTTTCTGTCTTTTCCCATTTAGAAGTCATCTCTTCAATGAAGTAGAAAACTCAGGCAAAGGACATACAAGGACATACAGCTCCAATGCTTCTATGTCTGGTGGCTGTCTAAAATAGCTCCTTCAGCATACATGCCCCCGACTTGAAGACAAAAATCAGCAGCATATTAAATGAAGCAAAACTGCGTCATCATCTTCATCAAATATGACATCAGCCACACTGGCAAATGAATAAAAACCCTTTACGTGATCCTAAAACAGACCAAACTAATTCCAGTGGATACAGAGAAGGGTGCAAAGAGAGATCTTGCTGATGGAAGGACGGTAAATTCCACAGGAAAGTAGGGAATCTGCTCTTTTTTGTTTCGTCAGCAGTCCCTAACAATCTATGTCTAAAGAGGAGGGGGGGGGAAAAGACAAATGGAATGGGGGGAGGGTGACGGGGAGTGAGAAATGGGAAGCTGAGCGGAGGTAATCACTAATGAGAAAGATGCATATGAGTGAAAGGAGACTATATCCGAGGCTGAAGCTGAGAGAATAATGCTGTTAGAAGACTATGGGGACAAATTCAAACTGCCTGAACCTTTGGACAGGGCTAAATGCACATATCTACCAGCCCATTGTGACATCCACACAGTGCTGTGTTCACACATTCAACTCAATTCATAACTACACAGGATATCTTAACAACCAAATTCTCTTGTTGAGCTCCTTAACATCCCCCACAACCATCTACTGTATTCAAGAATCCAACAAGAACCAAACCAGAACCAGTCAAGAACTCTACGGCTGACTCTCATTCTCATTTGTTCCTATTGATAAATCATTTCTTCCCTTTGCAGTATACTTTCTCTAAAACTCTTCAGCAATTGATGTTCTTTGAGAATTATATGAGCCTTACCTACCCCTCCTTGCTACAGGGCTTATCACACAAACTAGCTTAACCTACAAACCTGCATACAACCAGACATATGACAAAAGTTTTAACGTTAAAGTAAGATCTAGGTAATATACAAAGATCAGAAGCTCTTGACCTTGACCTCTTTAAGTGGCTTCAAACAACTGCTAAGTTCATGGCAAAAACCAAAGCAGACATGTTCCTGTTTTTAGTTTTCTACATCGCTTTACAATGTAGCTGTTTTTTGTTTAGTTTTTAACTATAATTTTCTTTCATTTATTTTTCTCAATTTATATGTTTTCGTTTATGACTGTCTACTGTTGTCACCATTCTTTGTTAAAAACAGGTCTCTCTTGTAAATGAGTCCTGGAGGCTCAATGAGACTAACCTGTATAAAATAAAGGTTGAATGAAAAAACATGTTTGTTTTTATTTTGAGGAAATCAAGCTTTCTCCTTTTGTTGTAAAAAAAAACAAACAAAAAAACAATAATGAAAATTCATTCTAGCCGTTGTCAATTTATATATTTCTTACACAACTTCAATGATATAGAGCACAGTGTACAACATTATAGAGATGTAAATCTCTGTTTCCCTCTATTTAGTTATGCCTTTACACTAAAACATATACCTTAATTTCACACATTTCAGTTTTTATTTTAAAAAATCTACAGTTTTAATGACAAATTTCACATGTATTTTCTCATGGTGTTCTAGTGTGTATTCAGCTATTGTTGGAATTTAAATGTTGAAATGAAGTTGAAAAAAGCTTTATATTACCTATCCATATATGGTCCACATAGAAAGTAATGTTACAGTGGGAGTATTCTACTACCTATTGACATTACATTTTAATTACCTGCTTTCTCTCTGTTAAGTTGGACTCTGATGAAGTTATTTTAAAAAGTTAATCT
Organism: Hypsolebias antenori; assembly: GCA_031762315.1. NCBI lineage: Eukaryota > Metazoa > Chordata > Actinopteri > Cyprinodontiformes > Rivulidae > Hypsolebias > Hypsolebias antenori. Next base: position 29,183,711 of record JARVGS010000979.1, on the reverse strand, counting down.
GTTTTTAAATTAAAGTTGACTAATATAACCAGTGAGTTCCAGCTTTAAAATTATTATTATTTTTTTTTATTGGTTGTTCTGGTTATAGGATCCATTTACTGCCAGATTGATGTACAGAGAACCCCATTTTTAGTGGACTAGCCTTTTGCTGTTTTTAGGTTTTAGCCACCAATTTTGTAGCTTCGGCTTTTAGGTAGCCTTTTGCATCTCTTAGTTTTTAGGTAGCCTTTGTTACATTTTACCTTACATTTTATTTTGGCTATTTTAACTTTTGGCTAACCTTTTGCTACTTTTAGCTAGTGTCTTGCCACTTTTCACCTCTTATTTAGCGTTCTGCTTTTTTAAATTTAAAAAATGATTTTCAGTTTCTTTAGTAAATTTCAGCAGTCATGCATCACACAAAATTCAAACAGCATTTTCACAGAACATGTAATTTTTTTTACAGCTAAAATCACATCAACCTTCTGTTGGTTCCTTATCTTATGCCAAATATTCCCAACAAACTGCAGACACATGAACTCCAGCTGGAATTAAACCTGAGCCCAGGTATATTTTGCAGAGAAGAGCTCTACTTAGTAATTCATGTTTAACACAATTCATCTAAATGTTTCCCACAGCATGTAAAGAGGGCACGAACTGAAACAAGTACACACTTGTGAATTTACCCGAGGTGACTGAGACACATGCCAATAAGAATGCTAAAAAAATGCAGTCAAAAAGTACCTGGAGTTCATTTTACCCCTCTACACAATAACCTCGCCCCTCCAGTAGACTACCATGTTCCTGTTTTTAGGAACATGTTCCTGTGAAGGTTCTAAACTCCTCTCAAAGCGAGCACAGCAAGTCATTACTTGAACAAATTACATAACAGTTAAAATGTAGACTTCTCTTATTACAATGGTAACACAATCTGCTATTTTTTTTCTTAATAAAGTGAGTGTAAACAGACCTCATGACATGAGCAGGCACTCAACTAGCATGCCTCCATCTACTGGTTTCAAGTACTGTACACAAAGTAAACAGATGCTGCTCATATCTGTAGTAGAAAAAAAACCCACATCGTCATACTTTCCATACACCTCATATATGAAATCAGAACTTCCCTAAACAAAACATTCTGGAATTAAAGGCAGTGTTTCCCCTACCATTACCGTATATAGGCGGGGCGCATTGCCCCGTCAACAGAATCGAGCCCCCGCACCCGGCTCCAACTACCTGTCGGCACCCCCCTCCCCCCCTCCCCAAATCTGTCAGTATAAGTGCTGCGCAGCTCAGGACGTGTCTCTGTCCATCCCTCCATGGACAAAAATCACGGACGAGTTGAGCGTCCCGCCATTGCAAGTTACACCATTGCAAGATACACTGAAAGGGTTAACATGTCTTGAAGAGTCCTTCACATCACACATCGTCTGCCAAAGTTTTAAACTAGGGTCATCTTAAGTTGAAAAATGATGGAATTAAAATTGTTTGGTTCAAACTAGAGCCTGTGACCAATATATCAGTGTGGTCAATAATTTAGACCGATATAAACATTTGGGAACCTATTGGTATCTGTGATAATTTTCCCATTATACACTGATAAAATGCTGGAACCAGCCATAATTATACTATGTATCCAGCAGAGGGCACATGCAGACTACTTTCAAGTCATGACCCTTCACTTAAGTTTAACTTTTATGTTCAGCATATATAAAGCAGGGAGCAATACTGTGTTGTGTATTTTGCTGAATAGAGCATGGTAAGTTTATTTTAACTGATTTGTAAATTTAAAAAAATCCACAATAATAAATTCTCTTCAATCTTCCAACCCTCGTCATTAGCTACGTGCCTCTCACGTTAGCAAACTAATGTTTAGATACCCTAGCATTGGTTATAGCTTTGTAAAACATAATCAAGTTTTCCTTTTTTTTATTTTTATTTTTTTACAAGAAATAATAATAAAGGTAAAATATATCAATGTTAATAATGCTATTTTTGTAGTCCTCAATTAAATGAATTGCTTGTCTGAAATCTGTATTTCTCTGCAAAGAAAAATAAACACTGCTGTGGTCAATACTAATTAAGCCTTCACCATATGTGACTGCCTGTTTAAACAATGAACAGAGAAGGGTGTTTCTTTGTTTAATTTATATTTATGTAACACAATTGAAAACTTTATGGTGAATAGTGGAGGATAGAATTTTTTTTCTATTTTTTTATTTTCATTTAATTTAATTTAATTTTAATTTTTTCCAGAAAATGTGAACAAACGTGAGGAAAACTGTTTTTATGACCAGTGCACCACTTGTAAATCTACTGTGGGACTGCATTTAGCATGGATCTGATTAGCTTAGGTTCATGGTTGCTAACAGCTGCGCTAAATAAACAAGCCCTGCTCCATTCGCTGTTTTCTTAAGATTCTTGGGGGTTGACGAAGCACATATATTTTCAGCCATTACATCGGTTATCGACAGTCGCCTTCCCCTCCCAATATCGGTATTGGTGATAGCCAAAATATCCATGTTGGTCAAGCTCTGGTTCAAACCTTGAAAGTAACATTATCACATATCTGCAAAATTTCTGTTAGCACTTGGAGTAGGTGTTGTGGATGAGTCTTAGCTACAGCCACATCAAATTTTAACTCCATATCTGTATATTTGACTGATTTACATTTTTGTATCAAGTGTTTTGGCAGCTACGTATCTTGAATGGGTTTCCCCCAAACGTGAATGAGTTGTACACGTGTACATCCAATGATCTTTTTGCTCAGGGTGCTGATTGTGGTAATGTCTTTAATTTCCAAAATGTGTTAGTTCTCAGGTCTGAGTGTCAGTTCCAAACCCAAACTCGGTAAAATTAAACATACTGTAATATAATGGTTCTGTTGCATGCAGAACTGATAAATGCCTAATCTTTCTATAACCAATTTCCCCAAAAGTTGGGGACTTTGTGTAAACATGCAGATAAAAAAACAAAATGCTTAATTTGCAGTTGTCACAAACCAAAAACATTTTCATAGTAGAACATATCAAATGTTAAAACTAATAAATTGCACTTAAAATTTTTTTACATATGGTAATTTTGAATTTTATAGCATCAAAACATCTCAAAAGCTTAGAACTGGGCTAAAAGTTGCAAAAATAAGTGGTGCAAATAAGAACCAGCTGGATGAACATTTTGAAACACATTGGGTGAAATGGCAACATTTCAGTGAGAGGACTAGCTATAAAAAGAACATTTTAAAGAGACTGAAACTAAATCTCAGAGACAAAAAGACAGGCAGAGTTTGCAAATAACTGGCAAAAAATTGTGGAATCCTTTTGGAATTATGTTCTTCAACAAACAAAACAAAACAAATAAATAAATCAAATTACACCATCATTTAAGTTACATAATAGCAACAAAAGATTTCAAGAAATCTCTGAGCCCAAAGAACAAGGCTGAAAGTCAATACTGGATGATTTTCAGGACTTTAGGGGCCGCTGCATTTAAAATGGGTCTGACTGTGTTATGGACATCAATGCATGGGCTCAGGAACAACCTCCACAAATCACTGTCTGTAAACACAGCTTGCTGTGCTGATCACAAATGCTGGTTAAAGCTTTATCACGCAAATAAAAAGCTAACAACATCCAGCAGTGTTGCTGTTCTTTCTGGGTCAAAGCTAAATAAAAATGGACTGCAGAAAAATACAAAACTGCTCTGTGGACAGATTAATCAAAATATTATTTTTCTTTTGGGACCCACAGATGCCATGACCTCTGTAGTAAAGACGGAGACCATCGGGTTCAAAAGCCTGCCTCTCTGATGGTATGGGGTTGCATTAGTGTTGGTGGCATGGGTTTTAGAACATATGTTATGAAGTGAAAATCAGCAAAGAAGACCCAGGACTGTTGAACAGGTTGAATCCTGCATCATACCAGAATGGGACAAGATTGTCCTCCAAACTCCAGCAACTGGTCTCCTCTGCTCCTAGATGTGTATGGTGTTAAGAGATATAAGGACGCTTCACAGTGCATGGGAAACACGGCCCTATCCCAGCTTTATACATGCCATCAAAATAATCTTATTTAATCGTTTCCCAAAAATGATACAATTTCTGAAATTAGACATTTGATACGTTTTGTTTACTGTTTACATTTCACACATGGTCCCAACTCTGCTACAAAAGGGGTTGTATTATAATCAGCTCCAGCAGCTGGGGGTTTATTACTCAAAATATGAGTTTTATAGCTTCAGTAAGCATTAGGATGGTAAATATAAATTAAGTAGTTTGTTTTTGGTAGCTATTACAAGAGATTAATTTATTTTACTGGTGAAAAAAAGGCCTGCAAAAACCCAAAGCATAAATTTGCATTTACAGTATATATTATGTACAAATGAAGAAAACATTCTATGGAAGAGATGTACACCCTACTTGCTAAATATTATGTAAATTCAAAGGTACACGTGTATTCTTTCAGTGAGTACTGTATGTTTCTGCAGCTAGTTGTATCTCCATCCATGGACCCAGCAGGTGAAGGTACTGCATGTTCAGAACTTCTGCTCCTGCTCATCCATCACCTAGCAGCTAGCTTAGCTTTGGCTGCAGAGATGAGCAGGGACTTTCAGCTCACAGCAGAATAAACACACATAAAATTCAACTAACATGACAGGAGCGAGACAGGGGTTGAAGCAAAACGTCAAAAAATTACCCATGTCCGCCGGGTCCATCCCGTAGCTAATCCCCACAACAGTGTCCGCATCATCGGATGCTGCGGCCACGGACAGCGGGCTGCCGTCCCTGGCCTCCGACAGCCCGACCGCTCCCTCGGCTGCTGCTTCCATTCAGCCGTCCCGGAGGGCGGGGGTGCGGGATAAAAACAAGCAAACACCGCCGATACAAAGACCCACAAGAGAGACTCCAGGGCCAAGCAGGAGGGACGAGCTGACTGCTGTGTCAAACGGAGGAACGTGTGGCAGTCGGTAACGACCGTCCCTTCATCAGTGCGGTGCTTCCTCCTCCAGAAGCACCGAGTCCTCTCCGCTCCTCCTGCTCAGCACTTGCCGCTGCTTCTACCCAGATGCTGCCTGGTTAAACTGAGCAGAGACGCTGTGGCGCCCTCTGCAGGCCGACGCGCCAACTACAGGCAGGAGATCGCAAGAGAGCCTTTACTAATGCGCATGCGTAAATCAGGCACTATGTCACTCGTCGTTCAGCCCTAGCCTTTTGGTCCCCCCTACAAATTTGTTGCTTGTTTTCAGATAAATAGCGTACTTAATCAATGTAAAAATACTTTAAAATAAAACTGGCTTTCTGATTGAGGTGCTGTAACCTGGAGGTCATAAATTTAAAACCCAGATTGATTTACTATGTGGCCTGAAGACGTAGGAGCTGAAGGTGACCAATTTATTAGACTTGCATACAAATAAGATTAACAAGCTTTTGGCTTTTTCCCAGTTTAGATGTGGCATCTCTTTAATCCCGAATGTCCTTCCTGTTGTACAACTGCCTGGGTTTAAACCTGCAACGAGTGCCTTACACTTACAGCATATATGACTAACCAGTGGTGGAGAAAGCACTCAAACACTGTACTTAAGTAAAAGTACAAATAAACAGTCAAAAATGTACTCTAGCAAAAGTAGAAGTACCATATTAATGTTTTTACTTAAGTAAAAGTAAATAAGTACTTGCTTTTAAAAATACTTAAAGTA
>JARVGS010000979.1:29106471-29116682 GCA_031762315.1 Hypsolebias antenori | reverse complement strand
TTTTCCGACTTACGGCGATTTTCGACTTACGAACGGGCGTAGGAATGGATCTCGTTCGTAAGTCGGGGACTACCTGTATTCTTAGTTTTTAGTTCTGGTCATTTTAGCTTTAACAAATCAGTTTAAGCTCCATAAGTAAAGTGATTCAGCACAGAAACGCTCCTATCAGCCCTCTATCTTTAGGTTTTAATTTCCCACCTGTCCCTCCTATGTTTGGTGTCCTTACCCTCTAGCTCTGAACTGCTGTCTCTGCGTTGGTCATTTTCACTGTTTGGGGCACTGTCCTCCACCTCAGGAATGCTGACCAGGAACTTGCGGTCATCTCTGAGGACAGTCATGGTCAGTTTGCCCCTGCTCTTCTCCACCAGGTGCTTTGTCTCCAGAAGGGACAGATTCTCTGTCGTCATACCGTTGATCTACTCAGAAACAACACAACGTTTAGGTTTATTTATTTATATCAGATACCGGAAGCTTCCTTGTTTCTCTAACAGGCTGAGTTTAGTGATTGCAAACGGCTGTTCACCTTTAGGATGAGGTCTCCCTCCTGCAGTGTCCCTTCCCGTGCAGCAAGGCCAGTTTCTGACATGTGCTTTATGAAAATCTGACTGCCCAGCTTCAGTCCATACTCTGGGGGGAAAAAAGACAATATGAGCACAATATGTCAGAACAGCTTTAATATCTGACCTTTACTCAGTCAGAATAAAATTATTGATGGAGCTCTTACCATCTGTGACTTTCTTTTTAACCAGGGTGGTTTTAACAGGTCTGTCTGGAGTGGAGTTCTGTGGCAGCCGCTTGTACCCTGATGACAACAATGGCAGCGAGTTTCCGTACCCATTCCGGTCAGGCGAGGAGCTTTGGGTATGGTAGCGGGTTGCATCGCGTTGGTCGCTGCCATCGGAGAAGCGTCTTGTTCGCCTGGGAGGCTCCTGATCCAGCAGGTTGGAGTGGGAGGCTGCCCGGGTCGGTCTGGAAGTGGCTGGGATCTGAATCTTCCTGGGACGTTTTACTGTCTGCAAACAGAAAAATTTGTAGATAAAAAATATTGACCAGTACGATGATTATTTTATTTTATTAAGGCTACCGTTGGTTTTCTGCTCATACTCACTATGTTTGCTATCTTGCCACAGCTCTTGAGGATCTGAATAGTGTAGTTTGAATGAGCATTCTCCATATTAACTCCATTGACCATGACAATTTGGTCTTTGTTGCTGCAAAGCATCAGAAAACACACAACTTTAGTTCTGCAGCCTAATAAACAAACTTAACTCTTTAAATTTACATGTGTATGCAGAAAAACAACCAAGAGCTAAATGCATGAGCAGTGAACTTACAAAAGTCGACCCATGGCCGGTCCATTTGGCAGAACATCTGACACCATCACAGCTGTATCCCCATCTAGTTGAGGCTTGTCTTTACCTCCAGACAAGGCAAACCCAAAGCCAAGTCTGGGGTCCTATAAGAAGCGAGACCAGAAGAAATTGACTGACAGGAAAGACAAAAGGAATGCAGGATAGAGAACGGCAGAGAATGAGTGGAAGATGCAGCAGAGATAGAAGGAGACAGAGCACATTCCAGCGGCAGGGTAGCGTAGTACCAGTCAAAGCTGTTGGACGCAGCAGGGTGTGTCGCTCTGAATTCCTGTCGTGAAACCAAGACAGCTAAACAATGGTCCACCTCAGCCCCTAAAAGTCCCCCATAACACCCTCAGAAGCCATACAGAAACAGCCCGAGCCACCTGCTCCCTCCTTCGATAACCACAAATCAAATAGTACTTACCTATGATAATAAATAAATACAATAAAAACATTTACTGTGGGTGTTATTCTTATTTTTCTTTCAAAAAGATTCTGAGCCTTGAACATGAGGGCTCACACATTCATGCTTCGGTTGTTATAAACCACCACTTACTTTGTTTAGTGTTATTGTATGCTGCTCCCATATTGTTAACTCCTCCATGCCTGGTTTCTGTAAAACACAAAGACGGCAGAATAAACAACTGTTTGTGATCCAATCGATCTGCTCTGCAGCACGTAAGGTCTATTAACCCTGCCGTGTAATGCTGATTCCCACACGGAGGATGGTTGATCCTGAACAGAAAGAGTGTTTGTTCAGCTTAACCTGGTCTGAGCATGCTCACACCTGCCCCAATCCTGCCTGACCGGTATGGAGAGGGGGCGGGGCTAGCAGGTGCACACTCGCTCTTATACCTGTGAGGTGTGGACGATAAACAACATCCAGCTCTGTTTTACAGAAAAGAAAACAACACAGAGCTAAAAAATAAACCTTACCTGACTAAATAGACCCTTTTTAAATACAATTTTTGTAAAATATTATACAACAGTAAAAACAAATAATTAAAAAGGCATAATGAGATCTTAAGTTGTCATTTTAAGCTTAATCAACATAAAATTTCAGAAATAATCAGCTTAAAAATTGATATTTATTAGGCAAAATGTTTGAATATTATTGATTAATCTGATGTGATTAACCAAACAACATCTGAATGCCTGATTACATAAAGTGTTAATGTTAACTGAATCCACCCGAGGGACTCTGTTGGCATTCAGTCTCTCAGCCTTTTCTAAGTTTTATCCTTCAACAGGGATTTGACGTCACGTCTTAGTGAAATCACTAAAGAACCTTAGTTTTTAGTTTTCCTCGACTTATGAGATGTAAAAATATATCTCTTCACTCTACTACTGATAAACCAATGTTCAGCTTTTTGAAAGCATGTCTCTCAAATTTTTTTTCTACTGTGGAAAAGAACTACACTTGACTAAAATGACAGCATGCCTCTCACAATTTGCATTTTTCCACGTACAGCTCTCGATAAAAAACAAACAGGAAACAGGAAACATGGGCTGAACGTGGACGACATTTACATCTACATAAACTGAGGAAGAGACTTGTGTTACAAGTAAGGCAGATACTCCAGTCAGATACACATCTGGTGTCATCGAGTTTCAAATACGTAAACAGCTTGAAGTTTCTTCAAACGCTTTGTAGAGACTGTAGGACAAACAAGAGCTCCACATTAATAGTTCTTATTCTGTTTTAATGTAGCTCTACATCACGTGTGTCAAACTCAAGGCCCGGGGGCCAAATGTGGCCCTCGTTGACATCTTATCTGGCCCCCAAGATGATGTTTAAACGTAAAATACTTTTTTCACTTGAATTTTGTTCAGTAATCTTTGATTATGATGTCAAAAGTGCAACAGAGAATATCCAATGAGACCACTCAAACTCTTGTTGAGGAACCTGCAACCAAGAAAATATGTTGAGTATCTAACTTGAGTTAATGTAGAGTCTGAAACAGGCCCTTGATTTGAAAAATGTTTTAATTTTGGCCCCCTTTTGTAAGTGGGTTTGACGCCCCTGCTCTACATGAACAAATGTACAACTATCAGTGTGGACGTCCTGCACATGAACACCCCAGAAGATAATGTTTAAAAATCACTAATGATTAAAAGGACAATGAAGTTACTAGTCTTATTCTGCATTTGTTTGTTTGTTTACAGACGACACCACTGTCTATCTATATATACACAACGCAGACTTTTTCCTGTTTTTACCCCAATTCATAATGTACCATAGCTTGTTTTTATTTAGTTTTATATTGCTACTTTTATATATTTTTTCATTTTATATATATATATTTTTTTTTACTATTTATATATTACTGTTTATGTACTGTTGGCAGCACGGCGGCTCAGTGAGTAGCATTGTTGCCTCACAGCAAGAAGGTCATCAGTTCAATCCCCAGTTGGACATGGGGTCTTTCTGGGTGGAGTTTGCATGTTCTTCTAGTGTTTTCCTCCCACAGGCCAAAACCATGGCTGGCTTCAGGCCCAGGCCTCCCTTGCAAAAGTGATCTGTGATCTCAGTGGGATTTGCCTGGTTAAATCAAGGTTAATAAATAAATAAATAAATATATTGTATGTACCTCATCAGTTTTTTCTTTGTTTTGTTTAAAAACAGGTCTCTTGTGAATGAGTCCTCGTGACTCAATGAGATTAACCCGTATAAATAAAGGTTGAATGAAAGAATGTTTGACTTTGAACAGGTGGCTGCTTGTTAGACTAAGTTAATCATAAACTTGATGGGAAAAGAAAAACACTTAAAAGCAGGTAGCATTTTAATCTGCATCATGAAGTTGTGTAGTTGCAGTTTCACAGCAGTTCAAGCTGCAGGCGACCCTCCTGAACCAAGCTAACGGTAATCACGTCTCAAACATGTGCAGACTGAACATGTGTATGAAATAAACAAGTGTAGCCTGGACAATAAATCAGGACAACCTTGTGTACAAATTAAAGGGCAAACAGTAAACAAGTATATAAATCTACAGAGAGGAAAGTAAAAAAGAACAAATCCAATGCAGCACAAAACAAGGTCACATTTGTAAAAAAACACACAAAAAAATGAAGAAAGCTGAACTTCTAGCTGTAGATTTATTATTCTACACTCTACTGACAGTAAGTCCCTTTGCAAACAGATATGTTCTTAGATGTATTTTTAAACAGGAAGGTAGAGAATTACCCTCAGATATGTTAATCTAGAGAAATAAGCTGAGCTTTGTAACTTTTTATTTACTGTATATGTCTGTTAGGAAACATTTCAGAACAGGGCAGGCAGAATATTTGCAAAGCTGTCACAGTAGATAGTGAGTGATAAAAGACCACAGTCTGAACTTTCTGGTTCTGCCAGCTCTAGAGAATATTTGTCCGACTGCTCATATTGTTAAAGCTCTCATTTACTATTAATCTCAACATTTAAAATTCATTCTGACATCGTATACTTTCATTTCTCCTGCTCCACTCACCATTTGGTCTTTAAACCTCACTTCCATTCTCTGGTGGTTCAAAGCTGAAGAGAAACACCTGCTGGTCCAATCACTCAACAAACAGCCTCATCCTCCTGCTACCACAATCAGCTGAGTCCACATCCACTTATTACTGTCCCTCACGTTATTAGATTTTTCCTTCTCCCCATACGACTGGCTCTGGTGTTTCTCAGCAACAAGAGAAGCATTCTAGGAGATCTCACCTGGGGGAGAGCTCCTCCCCCCAGAGACTTTGCCCTCTCTTGGAGATGTTTGATGATAGTGGATTTAAGGTGGAGCTGCACTGCTTTAAACCAGCCGGCAGACAGAAATCAAAACAGCGAAACAACCTTAAATGTGCCAGCTCAGAGGTCAGGTATTCATCTGAACAATGACCAAGATTAGTTATTGGAAGTTCAGCTAAAGAACACGTCCGAGAACAAGCGACGGGTCTGATCGGAAGAAAAGGGAATTAAAGTTGGCTGCATTTAGGAAAGAAAAAAACAAAACAAAAAAATAAATAAATAAATAATTATAATAAAAAAATAATAATAAATCTGTTTAATCTCACTATGGAAATTATTACTCACATTTTAATTGATGATCAACAAATTCAATGTTTAATATAACTTCAGTTAATTAATTTATTTTCATTTAGCTCCTTTAAGAACATTGTTTTTTTTAAGTACACTCACTTTAATTTTTTTTTTTTTTTAGAATTAGAGATAGATCCTAACACAACAAAGCTGGAGGTGCATTTGGTTTTAAAATAAATGTAAAAGTAGAGCTGAGCAACCCTTTGAACATGCAAAGTTAGGAAAAAAACATAGAACCTAGCGCTAAGATATTACCATTTTAATCTATATTGTAAAAGATTCAAGTTGATTTTAGATTCCTTTAAAAATAAGCTCCTACTCATGTGACAGTAATACACTCATACTGGTCCCACATTTTCAGAAAAACACAGAATAATTGTATTTTGCAGTCAGATTGTACATAATTTAACTTCTTAGCCCAAAACTTTATGCTAGAAATACATTAATAACAAACAGTTAGGGAATCAAATTATAGCAAATATCTGATCACAATGCTGGCTCTTCTGCACATTATTAAAGTTCAAGTACTACTTGAGATTAGAAAAAACACTGCAATAATATTTACATTTAGAATTTAGAAGACTTAATGGGCAAATAATTGTGTGAGGTTTACATAAATTTAATTACACATAATATGTGAATTTAAATTAATGTAATCCATATATAATTAGTGCATATAATGGACGACTTTGTAACACTCAACTTGAAAATAAATTTATTAATATGAAAACCACTCTAAACAAGTTCAAACAAATAAGTCTGTGCAATTACTGATAAATAAATATGCCTGTATGTGAAACAAATAAATAGCTGAATCCATTAACTTACAGGGACCACCAGCAGTGGGGGCTTTGGCTCCGGGGGCTCAGAGCCAAAATGTTTCAGCAGTTTAATTCGTTGCCTCAGATTCATGATAACAGCACAGAAGTCGTCTTCTTTGGAAAACACTTGCTGACCAAATTAGTGTCAGAACTAAAAATGTGAAGCCCGTGAAATGCCTGATGACGGACACAGATCCAAACACGCCACGGGAAGACGCCACAGCAAAACCAGATCAATTCAAATCACGAAATGGAAGAAAAATGTCCAACTCTTATCTATTACATCTATGGACCTCATCAGTCTTCGTATCCTCGGGTACTCCTTTCGTGAAAGGTACAAAAAGTCAGAGAAGTCCATCTGCTCTCAGTGTCAAGAGGCATGTGTGCGTCTTCTTGGTCAACTTTCCCACAGGGCAGAGGCAGGTCCCAGGCTTCTGGCTGAGTTTCAGTCTGCAGGCTGCCATGGTTACATCCAAGGAATGAGAGCACTGGTGTGTTAATAATTGACGGGGTGTTTGCTACAATATAGATCCTCTGGCCCGGGGTTAGGTTTCCTGGGTTCCTACAGTGGCTCTGTTGTGTCTAGGTATCAGGAAATGGCACTGCGGCAACAGTGAGCATGGCTGTTATCTCTGTTCTGTAGGCAACGCCCCAGAGAACAGGAGTGCCACAGTCCTTCCTGATGATCGCCTCCTCGAGAGTCACCATGACCCCAACCTGACCCATTAAAGAGGAGGAAACGAAGGTGCAGAAAAGAGGTACTCTTTTCCAGAGATAATTCAGTAATCAGTACTGAACAACAACACATGTCCGTTTGAGATTTAGTTTTAGTGCCATAACAGAATCAGGATCCAGAGTGACCTCTAAGTGTCCGTGTCACCACTGATGAATCAGTAATCCATTTAAAGAATGAAAACTCACAGCAACAAATGAACTCAAGAAAACTCTGGCGATGAGTGCGGCAACCTTTCAGTAAAGTCATGTCCTCTCTGGCGTTTCTTCCACTTTAAACCATAACGCCACTCCTGCTGGATGCCTTTCATGCAAATTACTCTAAACTACTGTAGAAAGCACCTTGTCTTAACAGTCACAGGAGCTGAGAGCGTAAATTGAAACACAGAGGACAACTTGTTTTTGTAATCCCTCAACAAAGCAGCATGTAGTGGCTGAAGGTACTGATGCGTGACAGGCTGTGGTCGGTGGTAATATGGAATCACTAAGCTTCCCTGGGTAAATATGAACATTTGCAACACAAACACTCCAGAGGTTTACACAGAGCAGCTGCACCTACCATACCTGGCAGGGCTTAGGCGCTCCCCACTCTCTGGAGTGTAAACACCCACTCTTCAGCTAACTGAACAGCTTTACACACACTTTAAACTGGATTAAAAAACACACACCTTAAACCCTCAAATGACCATAAAAACAGATTAATAAACACTAAGGTGTTTGTGTGTGTCTGAGAGAGAGAGAAACATGCAACAGGTTAAATTACAGTAATTTCATTTTGTGACAGTAACTTCCATTAAATTACTTTTTTGAAAAAAAAAAATTTTTTTCTTTCAGTTTTTAATGTGTTGGTTTTTGGACTGAATGTCCTCTCATTAAATTGTAGAAGAAATGTCTGCTCAGTGTTTCCCATCCCATTAGACAAGCGGGGCGCTCTGCCCCATCCACAGAACAGAGCATCCCACCTACCAACCCCCACCCCACCACCACAACTGTCAGTATTGATATAGTGTGGGACCAGGACACAACACAAACGCAAGTAAAAATGCTACCGATATACCACCCTCCATGTAGACAACTGTCGGTATTGATATTGCGCGGGACACAATACAAACATGCTGGCAAAGATGCTACTGATAATAATAATAATAATAATAATAATAATAATAATAATGTGTATGTATTGTCATAATTGTATGTTCCCATACAATGGCTAAACTGGCTCCGCATTTAACCCATTCACCACCAGGTGGATCAGTGAGCAGCTATTGAGGGCGCTCGGGGAACGCCTGGGGATAAGGTGTCCTGCTCAGACACCACAAGGTGTGCAATGACTGGGGATCGAACTTTGGAACTTCGGGTCCCAAGTCGGTTGAATAAAGGAAGGAGAGACAGCCCATGTCACGTCAAAGGGCCTCCCTCCCATTTTTCTTAAAGAGGCACGTTGCTCGCTCCCTCACTATCCATCCTTTGGTTCAATCAGTCTTGTGGTAAAAAAAAAAAATGTACTACACGCAAAACAATTAACCAACATTTCTTCTTAAACTTGACAATAATTACTAATTATTGTCAAATTTCAAACAATATTATCATTTATCGCTATAATTTCTGAGACAATTAATCGTCCAGCACAATTTGTTATTGTGACAGGCCTAGTTCAAGCAATTCTTAAGAAAAAGTAGGGACAGTATTAAGTTTTCTTTCCATCACAAATGTTTCTCAGACATTTTTTTAACCCTGCCACATTTTATATGACTCAGAATTCTGTCTTAAGCTTCAAAATCAATTAAAGGTTGGCAAGAAAGATTAAACAATTTGTTTCAGTTTAATTTTGCATTTAATTAGTTTTGCCAGGAATTGACTTCTTGTTTTGTTTATAATCTTAAACATGTTCCACCATTTTTGACACAAAACTTGTTAGGATGTATATGAGAGTGACCGTTGTGTTCACATCTCCTTTCAGGTGACGGAGAACATCATCTCCAAACAAACGTTCATCGGTGAGCATCGATTTTTTTCTCCCTCACTCTCACATTCACCTTATTTCATCTACAGCTTCAGTTTTGATCTTTCCTGGTCTTCTTTCTCTCTTAGAAGCGAGAACAATGCCTCGCACCTTCAACAACTCAAAGTTCCTGAGTTCTGTGGCCCAAAGGCCGTCCGCCCACCTGACTCTCAGAGACACCAGCTCTCAAGGTAAGGCAAACCAAAGACTGTTCTATGGGTGACAGATTACAGAAAATTTGAGATGAAATTAAATTTTATTACTGGTCGGTGCAGGGAGTTAAAAAAAATACCCTTAAGTTTAGCACATGCTGAGGAAAAGTACCAAAGCAATTCTGAAGAAATCTTGAAGGGCGCCAGTGCAGCTACTTCTCAAAAGACAACAACTCAACTTTCATCTCCAAAGCCTAAAAATAATTTTGGACTTCATTTTGTAATAATCTAAGCTGACAAAATGCCGACATTTTGGTGTTTAAACTGTATAAATATTGTAAACAGAACCAAGTTCTTGCCAGAGGTTCACTATGGTCACCATGGTAACTGCACATCTGTGTCTCTCACTTCTTGATGCGCTTTAAATAAGACAGGCATACAGAAACACAGAGTAGAAAGAAAGCCTTAAACAGTCACACAGAACCATAAGTGGCAGCAGGGTCTGATAGTCACACATGTAAATGTTTATGTCTACAATGTTTTATGAGTGATACACGTTAAAAATGTTCCTTCACTTAAAGTGATGAAGAAAAATTCTGAACTTACAGTGAAAGTCACTGCCAGTTTCTGTGTACACATGCTGAACTCTGAGGGAAATTGGAACTCAACCATCAACTAGAGAGAGACACATGAGCAAAAGGAGACAAAAACACCTACATGCTAATATAAGAACAGAAAGAGAAGTGTGACGTTTGCGGAAATAAAAACTTTTTTTAATGATTTTTTTTTTTTTAACGTTTTGAAAGGTCAAAAGTTAAAGTGTGTGACGATATCACACTGATTTGACGTTTCTGTTGTTCTATTCCTCAAAACACAAAAAAGTTAAATTGTGTCATCTGGACAGTTTCTTCTGGACAAGAAACTGTCCAAATGACATAATTTTACTTTTTTGTGTTTTATTTAATGGATGATTGAGTGTACTTACTCTTATTCCCAAAAAACTAGGGCTCACGATATTGGATTTTTGGCCGATATTTCTTATGCCGATGTTAAAACTTATTTGGCCGATAACCGATACTAATACCA
>JARVGS010000979.1:29081041-29099960 GCA_031762315.1 Hypsolebias antenori | reverse complement strand
TACACCTTGGACAGGTCTCCAGTCCATCACAGAGCCACATAGAGACAAATGAGACAAACAACCATTCACTCTCTCACTCACACCTAGGAACAATGTAGAGTTACCAATCAGTCTAACATGCATGTTTTTGGACTGTGGGAGGAAACTGGAGCACCTGGAGAAAACCCACACATGCACAGAGAGAACATACGAACTCCACCCAGAATGGCCCCTGGAACAGGATTTGAACCAGGGACCTGCTTGCTGAGAGGCAGCAGCTCTATGCTCAATAATCCAGGTAGAAAATCCAACAACGTTCAGTCAGGTCATCTGGATGGTTTATTTTCTAGACGTTTCATCCTTCATCTAAAGGACTTCATCAATCTGAGTAGTCACAAACAAACGGAGTTCCAGTACAGTCCCATAGTGGACCAACCTTGCTGGTGATAAGATGGTTTCTGGGGCTAGATGTTTAACAACCCACACCAAAATCCAGGAAATTGCATGTACTTTATTCAAAATATTTCTGGGGGAGGAATGTCGGCTTGCCTGCTAATTGTGTTCTAACATCAGTCTGTTTACAAATTAAGCCCTGGCCACACCTGAACATCGCAGAATGCAGGTTCTGGCTCCAGTCCAGTTGGTGCTTTGTGAGAAGTTGTTACATAGGAGCAGGTACGGCATCAAGGCGAGCTGTTCTTGCTGCTGCTCTGATTTAACTAACATCGGTTGCAGATGTATACTCAAGCTAACGTTTTATGGCAAAGCATAGTATTAGCTTACTAACTTTAAGGTTTGTTTTTATATTAAATGTTACAACAAGCTCATTTAGCTGAAATAGTTAGCCAGGATTTTACCTCGCTGCTAGCACTGGCGATGAACAAGCTAATGTGTCATGCAGTGGTGTAGTCTGTGATACTCAGGCATACGAAGTATACCCACTAGAAAAGCGTAAGAATTTCAGTATACACACTTAAAAGTGCCCAATTACGGTATACATGACGTATCATTAGACACATGTCATTGACACGTTAAATGGTAGTTAAGTGCATCTGTAACAATTTATCGGTAAGCAGCGCTTTGCTTTGAAGCAGTTTTATAAATTCTACAACATTTTTAATACAAAGCCGACTGATGTACAAAGTTTGTTGTTCATTTATTCAAATATAAGCATCAGAGAAATTTGGAAATGTTCAATGTGTTTAAAAATCAAAATAAATTGATGATTACATTGTACAAACCAGTATACTGTACTTTTGTTCCTATAAGCACCCACTACAAAAATGTAGACTACATCACTGGCGTCATGAGATTAGCTCAAAAAGGTTGTTTCTGATATCTGGATTAGAGCCCGACCAATACAATATATCGACCAATACAATATATCGACCAATACAATATATCGGTAGGGGCCGATATTTTAGGCAGTTATAAGCCTTTGGGACCTCTCGGTATCGGTTGGCGTGAGTATACCATGGCGTTTTCCCAGAAGAGCTGGCTGTGGAAAAAGAGATGTCTGGGCCTCCCTGCTCAAGCTGCTGCCCCTGAACAAGAGGAAGATAATGGATGGATGGATCTATTGTAGAGGTAAAATAAATCAGTGTTTGTAGCGTTATCTTTGTTGTCCTCAATGAAATGCATTATTTATCTGAAATCTTAACTTCTCTGCAAAAAAAACGCTAAACGCTGCCACGCTCAATACTAGTCATACATGAAACAATGAACAGGGAAGGGCATATTATGTTTAATTTATATTTGATAACTTTATGGTGAATAGAAAATGTGAATGAATGTAGGAAGACTGTTTCAACACTGTTTTCTTAGATTCTTGGAGGTGGACAAAGCTTAAAAATTTCCAGCCAATATATTGGTGATCAGCATTGGATAGGTTGCTGTAGCTTGGTGAGTGGTTGCGTCTGGAAGGCATCTGGTGTAACAACTCTTCATGGAGTTCGCTCACTGTGGCAACCCCGAAGATGGAAGCAGCAGAAAGGAAACAAAAGCCCCTAACTGTCATGACTGGGATGTAAATTGCTGACAGCAGCAATAATTATTTCTGGTAGTGAAGGTACAAGTATTTTATGAGAAAATGCACATTTTGTGTTCTTTGCATGTGTAGCTACTAGCTAGATATAATAATGTTTAAGTAAATTTATGGTTTTATGCTGTTGCTTTAATCGCAGCCTGTAGAAATCTGTGTATTAGGGGTGTCAAACTCACTTACAAAGGGAGGCCAAAATTAAAACCATTTTCAAACTAAGGGCCAGTTTCAGATTAACTCAAGTGGGATACGCAACATCATTTCTTGGTTGCAGATTCCTCAACAAGAGTTTGATTGGTCTCATTTGATGTTCTCTGCTGCACTTTCGACACCAAAATCAAATATTACTGAAAAAAATTTCAAGTAATAAAAGTATTTTACGTCTAACATATCTTCTTAGGGACCAGATGTCAACGAAAGCCACATCTGGCCACCGGGCCTTGAGTTTGACACGTGTAGTAGTGTAATTGCATGTGATTTATGTCCTCAAAATGTGGTCACTTTTTAGGAAAAAAAAAAAAACAATGGAGAAAACAATGAAAAAAAAAAGCGAGACTTGGATTTCAGCAATCTTCAAGTTTTTATTTGTTTACAAAGTTCAGATTGCAATTTCATATAGTCCTTCCTGTAATGAGTAGAAAACCTTTTATTTAAGAATTAGTCAAAAGGCACAAATTTTACAATATATACATTTAGATCTAAATTATAAATATATATAGAAAACAAACGCAAACCCAGAATAAAAGTGCTGAACACAGTTTTTGTTTTGTTTGTTTGTACAGAAAAAATAGGCTTTGTTTAAAAATACATACAATCAGTAGCATGTTTTTTCTCTTTTTTTTTTTAGTTAGCAATAAATTACTTAAGTGTGATAACATTTATATATGCAAATGTTAAAGAAAGGAGAAATATGTTTCAGTATACGTAGAGCAATTTATATATATATATATATATATATATATATATAAAAAACAGGAACAGCAAGCTTGCACTGTTCAATCAGAACAAACACGAACAGTAATTGGATTATGCCATTCTTAGTGCAAAATGGTAGAATCAAAGACCTGGCTAAGCAAATCAATTCTTGAAAATAAAAAGGCTTATTTTCCTAAAAACTGCAGCTCTTGTCCCTTAAATACATAAAGCTTTATTTTTGTGACAAACACAGAACCGAAACTTTTGGAGACTGATGTCTTGGAATGTGCCTTATCAGGAATATATCTAAAAAAAATAACATTGTTTTGCATGACCCAGTTCAAACCTACACTGAGGGACTTATCGTTTGCATATATGAGAATAAAACAGATGTGAAACAAGCTCTAAAAGCCCATCAGTGTCTCCACAACTCAAAAGTTCTACAGCGGCAGGACAAATAAGAATAAAACCGTCTGAAGA
The DNA here is from genome assembly GCA_031762315.1 of Hypsolebias antenori. Taxonomy (NCBI): domain Eukaryota; kingdom Metazoa; phylum Chordata; class Actinopteri; order Cyprinodontiformes; family Rivulidae; genus Hypsolebias; species Hypsolebias antenori. Next base: position 29,096,545 of record JARVGS010000979.1, on the reverse strand, counting down.
AAAATAGTCTCTTAAAAAGAAACAGCCTTTTTTTGATCTTTACCTCTAAGATGGCATAAACATAAAAAAAAATCACTGACATTTTCACAAGGACAAACAACAAACTCATCACATTAAGTCCAAAATATATATACAGCAAGAGTCACAGCACAAAGTTAAGAAACAAATCACAACATGAAAAATGTATTTGTTTAATCACTGCTATAGGAGGAAGAGGGGGGTATTCCTTAATCCTGTGGGTTATTCCTGAGTTTTATAAAAGGGCTCATCCCTTTGAGCCAGTATATTTAGGGGTGTCTGAGGAAAACTTTGGTATTTCTGCAAAAGGTCGATGAGCTGTAGGCAATTTGCCCAGCAAAAACTGAAAAATAAATCCAGATGCTGCTCAGGAGTACAGAACAGTGCAAACTTATTTGGTGGCAGGTTGTAATAGAATTTGTTTTATAGCAATCTTTAACACGCCTGACCTGATCTTCAACATCCCTGACCAAAAGACTCATCAGCTATAAGAAGCCCGATCTAAAATCTAAATATCCCTTAAATATAAATAACATTTTTTTTCATATAACAACTACTAAAACAATGAGAACGCATTGCGCTCAATCTTTCAAAAACGTACTTTACAAAAAGTTCAGAAAGCTACAGAACAGAAAGATAACCACTGAGCGTAAACGTCTGTTTTTTTTGTTTCCAACTTATTCTTCTGGATGGTTTTATTGCTTTCAGTGAAACCTCGGATCAGTTAAACATCTGGTTTTTTGTCACAAACCTAGCACAGTGCATAACATTTACACACAAAAATGATCAGGTCTCACAAATTTTAAAATATCACACGTTATCTGCTTGGAAAAGGCTGGAAATGGATCGTTTTACATCTGCTCATCTCAAAACCAGTAAATGCAGAGATGAATATTTTTAGTCAAAGGGCTCTCATGAAGATGTTTTTCATCGGTAATAGAGACTAAGAACTATTCGATTACAGTGGTAATCCAAAAGACACGAACACACAATCAGACAAAAAGACCCAAAAGCTTCCTGAAGTAAAAAAAAAAAAAACAAGCAAACAGAAGATGCAGCATAAACACACCATGTAAAATATGGGTTTGATGGCAGACAGTATTTGTACGTATGCTGCTCGGACATGTACCACTGAGCAAAAATTAGAAAATATGGCTAAATCTGAAGAAATTAAAAACAAAAAAACAAATACAGGGTATGATCCAACCACCACGAGACAACACAAACAGAGGGACACCAGCAGAACGAGGACATCTGTGATTGTAGTGTCATAGATACTCTCTGGACATCACATCTGGGCTGGTTGTTGTTCACACCCCCTCCCTCTTGTTAACCACCTTTCTGACATCCAGACCAACCATTAAGAAGCTGATTCTCTGCTCAGATTAGTAATGTTTAATCTGATCCTAAGTGCACAGAAGATAGTGCCAGCATTTGACGGCAGAAAAGTAGGCGTCCTTGCAAAAGCCCAAACCAGCATCATGTAACATAAACACAAGCGCACAGACTCCCTCAATGGATAAATACAAATATACCTTTGTTTTAAATTAAAAAAATACAACTCAAAGAGTAAAAATCTATACATTAGGCTACAGAGACTCTAAAGACTGCATTTATAGGTTTCTCCGAAGGCACTGTTTGCAACAGCAGACTGGTCTTCCTCTCCATTAGTTCCTCGTAGGAGCAGAGGGCGAACTGAGAGGGACGCACGTGGAGGCAAACTGAAAGTTGAGGCATTTTATGGCTGATCAGCTAAAAGATTTCATCTTTTTTTTTAAACACTCCCTCCTTCCCATTTAAAATCTATCTTTTGTTTCATTCAAATCATGCCTTGCATACACTTAAAAAACAATTTTTTTTTTTTTAGCTGAGACAAACAAGAGCTTCTAGCGAATTCGCCGATCTCACCTCGTACAAGTCAGCAGCGGGAGGTTTGTTAAAAGATTTTCACACAAAGTAGTTACCGCAGGTTATTTTTCCAACTTCCTTTTTTATAACTTTTGAAACAGCTGCCTTTTTTTTTATTTTACGGTAGAGGGCACACTTTGGTGCAAAAATCTGACATTAAACCAGAAAATCGGCGAATGCTAAAGGTGGATAGAGAGACGGAGCAGGCAGTGACTTGACTATCGGCCCTGAGGGGAGGAAGGGGGGGGGAATAGGTACAAATGGGGTGACGTGACGCAAACTGCTCTGAAAGACTTAACAAAATGCCAAAAACTTGACAAAGTCTAAACGATGTGTAACTGCTAGTCCTGCTGAGGGTACTGGATGACAGACTTGCGGTCTTGCCCGGCCTGCAACATGCTGTTCAAGGCCTCGCGGACGTCCAGAGTGCCAGAGCCGCAGTGGCCGTTGGTTAGAGAAATTGAGTCAGACTGTGGGAGGAGGTAGGGCGCAGGGAACGAATTGGAAAAGAGCGAGGAGGAGGAGGAGGAGGAGGACGGGGATGAGGACGGGATGGAGAAGAGAGAAACCGGGTTGTTTGGCAGGGACGAGGTGGTGGTTGTGGAGGAAGAGCAGGAGGAGGTCGAGGACGAAGGGTTGGGTTTCTGTGCGGGCATTTGGGGAGACAGTGCCAAGCCGAGTATCTCTAGCAAGTCTTGATCATGGTTGGTGGGTAGAAGGTTGTGGTTCTGCTGCTGGGCAGCTGGATGATGGTGCTGCTGGAGCATCATCGGCTGCTGCGTCTGTGCAGGGTGCTGGGCATCAGGGGCGGTCGCAGGGAACAGAGCCAAGTTAAAGTCCGGCAGGGTGTCCAGGCTCGGCCCAGCGTCTGTGCTGTCTGTGGAGGGGGACGGCGAGCTCATGGTCAGGTCCAAAATCTCATTCAGGGGATTGCTGGAAGACAAGTCGGGAGACGGCGCCGTCTGGTGGAGCTGGAGAGACGTGCTCTTGGACAAATGATAGGAAGGTAAGAAGGGCTGGTTGTAGAACTGAGAGAAAGTGTGGCCCACGGTTTTGGGCAGAGCCACCTGGTTGTTGGCGCCAGAGGAGGTGGAGCTGCTGGGCCAGCCGTTGAGGGTCCTGGTTTGGTTCCTCTGTAGGGGAAACAGAGACAAACTGTAGGGGGGCTGCTGCAGAGCAGACTGGATCTGGGACATGCTCCCGTTCTGAGTCCTCTGCAAAGCATTCTGGTTCAGGTTCTGTTTGAAAACGTGGCTCGGATTCTGGATGAGGAAGTGGTTGAGCACGGGGTTCTGGTTTTCTGGAAGGCGCTTGTTCTCCTGCTCTAGCTGACGCATGCGCTCCTGCTGCTGCTTCTCCTTACGCCTCTTCTTCACCTCCTCGTCCATTAGCAGCAGCTCCTCACGCACACGGGTCACACAGGCCTCTGGGATCTTGATACCTGAGGTGGGGGTAGGAGGAGAGGGGTCAAAGGTCACTCAGACATAAAGTCAAACAGGATAAATTACATGCTTTTTAATGCCCACCCCCAAGAGGCTGGTACTGCCTGTGCACGTGTGTTTGACTCCCATGTGTGAGCAACATTCCACATTCAGCAGTCAGACTAACCCAGACTAAAATGGCCGCCACAGAAACCCCCAACATTCAGTCAGTTTTACAGATGTTGTGGTCTGCTGGCCAACACTGGGCTTGTAGATGTTGAAACGTTTTTACTGAGTCACATTCGTTGTGCGCTAACTACTCATGCAACAGCTTTGTTTGAAACTTTACAATTACCTATTGGACCCCATTTTTCTGTTAGCAAAATATTTCACAAACAGTTGGACAGATGTTAATGATCTCTCAGAACACCTTTATTGAATCAACCTCTACGAATAATTATTTTTTTGGGAGTCAGTCCAATTAAAGCTGGCCACCAAATCTTATCAGCGTTAGTCAGTTTTACAGATATTGAGCTACAACATGTTGTGGTAGTAGCTGAGAGTCCTCTTCAACACGTACTCTGAGCACTAACTGATCCCACAACATCTTGCAATATGTTGTAAGATCACATAAAGGAGTTAGACATGTGCACACTTTGCATAAAAAAGCATTTTCACATTTTAAATGTGCTCTGGAAATGTTTTGTTTTTTGCATTTCTCTCTCGTCTATAAAGAACAGTACACTTCTTTACAGCTACGTTGTACTGCTTTGTCACGAATGATGTGCTAATGTTCTTTGTACTTTTTACACTTTCACAGGTGTCAACATTAATTTTCTAGATAAAACCAACCACATGATATTTAGTAAGAAACAAATAAATGTTGATGTTCCTTTTAAGATTGAAGGTTTTGAGATATGCAGGGTAAAGGAAGTGAAGTTTTTGGGTGTAATTATTGATGATAAGATGTCATGGAAGCCACACATAAATTTTGTAAAAACTAAGATATCTAGGTCTATTGCAGTGCTGTATAGAGTTAGAGATTTACTAAATGATAAAGCACTGTATTTGTTACTCCCGCACTTGATTTACTGTATAGAGGTTTGGGGTATGGCGTGCAAAACTGTAACCAAACCTATTCTTATTTTGCAGAAAAGAGCCATAAGAATAGTTACAAGAAAACATTACTGCCATCCATCAAACAATTTGTTTTACCAGTTGAAGTTGCTGAAGTTTCATGATTTGGTTGACTATAATATTCTTTTGTTATTGTACAAAGCCCAGAATTGCACACTGCCTTCAAATATCCAAGCACTTTTTGTAAAAAGGACTAGTACTTACTATCTCAAGAGAACATATATTTTTGTTATACCACACTACAGGACTATTTTAAAGAGTAGATCTACTTTAGTACAGGGAATAGGACTGTGGAATGGTTTGGAACCTGATATTAAAATTGCAAAGTCAATATCTATCTCTAAGAAGATGATTAAAACTAAATTTCTGAACAAATATTCATAAATTGATATAAATGCAAATTACTATATATGGTGTTGTGTGAGAAGTCATTTATTATTCTGTATTTTATATATGTGATTGCTGTTTGAATTGATTGTTTGAATTAATTTTATGTTGAAGAATGGGCAGATATGATAAGATTTTTTCTTCTTCTGCCTCCTTTCATTTCATGTATTGGTTTGTTTTAAAATGTGGTTTGTAAATACTTTTCTTGTTTTTTTTATTTTGAAATGAATAAATTTAATGAAATAAAAATAAAAAACAAGACTTTTGATTTGTTTAGCCAGCATTTTGCTACTTTTAGCTACCTACTTAGCCTTTGTAGCTTCTAGCTAGCTCCGGCGCATTTGCTTGAGGAACAGCGGCCCCTGCTGGTCGAGTCGTGACCGCCGCGGGGAGGAGCCGCTCGGGTAAGCTTCATAAACCGCCCCGGATCCCTGGAACCAAAACAGTCGGGACGACGGGCGCCTACCTTCAGGTCTTGGTGCTACTTCCTGGTCGCTGCATCTCCTCGCTGTCAGCGGAGCGGGCGAACGGACGGTCCGGCGCTTGTTGACGTTTGAGTCGGTTAAAAAAAGAAGAGAAGAGGCGGGGAGGGACGCTGCAGCCGGATCTGGTCCCCGCGACGTGTCTGCGCAGCTCGAACAGACCCCACGGAGAGGCTGAGGAACGTCGCCGCCGCCGCTGCCGTCACCAAAATGCCGTTTTCCGCTAACGGCATCCTTTGTGCGCTCGCGCTGCTGCTGGTGTGGCGCGCGGAGGAGCTCGCGCAGGCGTGCAGCTGCGCCCCTGTGCATCCGCAACAGGCGTTCTGCAACGCGGACGTAGGTGAGTTCACCCGGGGCTGTTGTTGTTGTTGTTGTTGTTGTTTACACGGCCCATGTCGCACCTGGCGCCTAACCGGAGCAGCTGCAGGCGCAAAGACGCTCTCTGAGGCGGGTAGAGGGGCTCCAGGGGAAACCGCTGGAGCCTCAGGGAGTCCATGAGGAACCAAGGCCAGGCTCTGTCAGCTGGCACCACTGCTCACATCTGGATGTGTAATTATTTATAAAAAGATAAAAAAAAATAATAATAATAATTTTGGAAAGCAGGGACATAAAAAATAATTTGAATGGACAAAACGTGTTTTATTAAAAAGCAAAGTCAGCATTCCTCTTAATTTATTTTTATTTTAATTTTTTTTTTATGTTTCTGTCACAACTTATGAATATTTAGCTACTCCCAGTGAAAACGTTCATCTCATTCATGGTGATTGCTCTCTGATTTTTGTTTTTTATACATTTTTGACTTTTCAGAATATATTTATCTTTACAAATATTCTCAACATTTATCACTCATACATTCGTTCAAAAACAGTATTTTTTTAAATCCACATTAGCAAAGTTGCTCTTTTTGTCTTGTGCTCCATGTGTTTCGCTACTTTTAGCTGGCCTTTAGCTACATGTACCGGTAAACATTAGATGTTTTTGTCATTTAGCTTGTGTTTAGCTAGTTTAGGTTTAATTTAGTTCCTTTTAGCTCATGTTTACTACAGCTGATTTTAACTAGCCTTTTGCTACATTTAACTTGTAATTACTATTTACTACTTTTAGCTTTGCCACTTTGACCCTTTTCAGCTTAAGTTTTGCTACTTTTAGCTTGTGTACTTCTACTTTGAGCTAACCTTTTACTACATTTAGCTTTTAGCTGGACCTTTACTACCTTTAGCTTTTAGCTAAACTTTTGCTATGTTGTGGTACTTTTTAATACTTTGCTCCTCTTAGCTTTTAGCTAGTCGTCTGTTATTTTTAGCCTCGAACTGACATTACTTTGCTCCTCTTAGCTTTTAGCTAGTCGTCTGTTATTTTTGGCCTCGAACTGACATTTTATTTAATTCTTTATCTTTTTTTACATTTTGGCTCGTTTACTGCTTTTAGCTAGTATTTTGCTAATTTTAACTAATGTCCTGCTACTTTTTGCTTTAGCTAGCCTTTTGCTACATTAGCTTTTAGCCCATATTTTGAACAATAATTTGCTATTTTAAACATTTAGCAAGTGGTTTGCTCCTAGCTTTAATCAACTGTCTTCTTTTAGCTTTGAACTCATTTTTAGCTCCTTTTAGCTTCGAGTATGTTTCAGCTGCCTCAGTGACCTTCAGTGAAGTCATTTTGTGTTTCAGCTTTTCTCAGAAGATCCATTTTCTCTTGTTTAATTTTTATTATTAAGACGAACCATAGCAGAGCGTCTGTGGTGCTCACTCGTTGGGTTTTCTCGGCTGTTTTTTATTTTATTTTTTTATTTTTTAGGCCGACGTGGCACCAGAAAACAGAAGGGATGGAGAGAATCTCAACCACAGAATTTGTCACACCACAAAATTCTCTCCCCCTTTTTAAAGACAAATCAGATCCATTCCCGTACAGTTTCCTTCTACACGGGGCGGTGGTGTTGAGGAATTGCTGGAATGTTTCTGGGGTTTTCCCAACTTTGCTCCCGTGCAACACAAGGACGCACACACTCGTGCACACACTTTCACAGCCCAGACAGCTGAAGGCCTCTGCATGTAGACTCACACACTGGCTTTGTCAGTCCAGGGTGTGTTTTATAGGAGAAAATACATAAAATCTGTCGGTGCAAATGAGAACAAGAAGGGCATCTGCAAGAATGACGGCGTTGCCCTGCCGCCAACTTCCATCAACCGCCATCGAAAGGCGACAGCAGGCTTGTGAACTTAAAACTTGCAGAAAGAAATGACTGGATATACGTCTCCAAGTGATTAACTTTTAGAGTCAACCTCATACAAGTGATCAGCTTTGAGAGTCAACCTCATTTAAGATGGCCGCCACAGTCAACTGACCTTGGAAAACACAAAAATAGCTACAAGTCAGTTGATTTTACAGATGTTGACCTAAGATTTGGTGTGGTAGTAGCTGAGACTGATCCCCAACACATATTTTGAGCAATAACGGACGGCTTTTTAATTTGGCATTTACTTTTTGGAGTCAACTTTCCATCTGTTAGCAAAATATCTCGTGAAGTACTGGATGAATTTTGAAGAAACTACAGCTGATGTACTTTTGGAGCCCATCTAATGGCAGTCACAACCGACAGACCTTTTAGAGAACATAAAATGGCTATAAATCAGTCAGTTTTGCAGACGCAGTGCCAAAATCTTTTGTGGTAGTAGCTGAGAGTCATTTCCAACACATTAATTCATTCAACCTTTATTTATACAGGTTAGTCTCACTGAGCCTCAAGGACACATTTACAAGAGACCTGTTGTAAACAAAGAACACAGATGACAGCAGTAGATAATCATAAAAAAGCAGCATATAAAATGAAAATAATCGACAAACACAATAGAAATGCAATTTGAAGCTAAAACGGAAGGAAGGACTTCCTGTATGAAAACAACATCCCTTTTGGTTTTGTTAGCATTTAGCACAAGTTTGAGACAGATCAAATCTGACTGGATGATAAAAGCAGACTGTAAAAGCTGAAAAACTTTAGCAACGGTTTTAGCTCAACAATAAACAACTGTATTGTCGGCATAGAAATGTAAGGATGCATCAGGAATGAACTGACCTACGTCACTTAAGTAGAATGTGAAGCGGGTGGGTCCTAAGACTGAACCTTGTGGTACACCGTTGTTAATACAGTAGTTAGATAGCTGGAAGAAGTACCATTATGTTGAACACATTGCCTCCGATTTGAGAGATAAATGGTAAATAGACTGTACTTGTATAGCACCTTTCTATCTTATCAAGATACTCAAAGTGCTTTACCCTACAATCTGTAGTTTAATCAGTGCTTTATCACATTCATGCACCAATGGGACACACATAGGAGACAGTGAGGGGTTCAGTGTCTTGCCCAGGGACACTTCGGCACTTTGGTGGAATCGAGCCCCCAACTCTTGCATTAAAGAACAACTTCTCTGACCGCTCAGCCAAAGCCACCCCATAATTGGAGAACCAACCAATAGTGTGATCTGAGAAACCAATTTCTGAGAGCTTAAGACATAAAATGTTACGGTCCCCAGTGTCAGAAGCTTTAGACAGGTCTAAATAATGTGCAGCACAATAATCCTTAGCAAATTGTATTGTTTTGCACTATTAGTGACTATAGCCTATATCTTAGATCTTTTTGCATACCATTGGGCTTTCGTTTTGTGCATATCGTAGTTTATCTCTTAGATCCTATTTAGTGTTTCTTTTTATACTTTATATTTTTGCTATTGTTGGATGTAACTGGGACCCTGTGTACTTAATTTCGTTCCACCTCACGTACCACATGCAATGCGAAAGACAATAAAGAACCTTGAATCCTTGAACATACATGACGTCTCATGATATGAAACAAGTTTGAATTTTGATGGAAACAGCTACAACTTTCTTTCAGAGGATCTCAGCCTAAAACTTTTTTTTTTTTTTTTTTTTTTTTTTTAATCTTGGGTCTGTTCACAAATTTTCCAGAAGTGTTGAGCGCCTCGGAGGCTTCATGTTGCAAAACGGCCGCTCTGTTTTCAGGTGTGACTCAGTCTGTTGCTGAGCTGGCAGCAGCAGAGACAGGATGTCTCTCATGAGACATGAATATGTGCGCTTCTGTATTTCTTTGAGGGCCATACGAGTTGAGAAAATGTTTTGTAATGTTTTCTATAGAAGAGGAATGCACATTAATGATTACGTACGTGTAACCCTCTTTGTTCGTCAGTATTCAAATGTTTCAATACAGCATCTGTTTCATATGGTGGCCCTAAGGTGTAAATAAACCTTTGAAAAAACAGAATTACATTTGAAAAAATAAACGAAATCACATACCTGTAAAAAAAAAAAAAAAAAAAAAAAAGGAATTGCATTAAGCCAAAGAAGAAGTGGCCCGAATCACATTTGAAAAAACCAAATTACATTTGAAAAAAAGGAATTACATTTGGGAAAAAAAAAAAATTACATTTGAAAAAAAAAAAAGGAATCACATTTGAAAAATTATTATTATTATTATTATTATTATTATTATTATTATTATTGTTATTACTTTATTAACAGCATAAAACTGCAAAAACTTCCGGTTTGGCTTAATGTAATTCTGTTTAGTTTATTATTTATTTTTTCAAATGCGATTTACGTTGTTTTTTTTTTTTTTCAAATGTAATTCTATTTTTCTAATGTGATTCGAGCCACTTCCGCTTGGGCTTAATGTAATTCAGTTTATTTCAAAGGTAATTCTGTTTTTTGTTGTTGTTGTTGTTGTTGTTGTTGTTGTTGTTGTTGTTGTTTGTTTGTTTTTTTTTCCTCAAATATAATTCTGTTTTTCCAAATGTTGTTGTTGAAATGGAATTCCTTTTTTTATTTTTTTTACAAATGTTCATTTACACCTTAGGGCCACCGTAGTTTCACTAGGCTAGGGGTGAATTGGGAAAGGGGTTCAATTCAATTCAAAAATACTTTATTAATCCCAAAGGGAAATTAATTGTTGTTGTAGCGCATCATCCAGGTTTCACTTATAGATACTGATGTCCGTGGGCAGGAAGGATCTCTTGTAGCAGTCTGTCCCAGAGCGGATCCAAAGAAACTGGTTGCAGATGCCGATCCGTCCACAAAGACCCTGCAGACCTCTTGGTCCTCTTGGGCAGCAGGACTGCCTGAATGCCGGGCAGAACTCCGCCCGAGCGATGGTTATTTCTCTCATCCGCTTGCCGAGCCCCTCATCGCTGTGGACTTAACTGCAGGTGCCGGGAGAGGATCTCGGCCATCCTGCTGTCACGAGCCACGTTTCCCGCTCCCTCCAAGATCTCAGCAGTCAGGCACTCGAGCACCACCTCCTGGTAGACGGGATTGCATCTACAGCACCAATAGACCAACTCACAGTAATCAACAAACCTCAGCAGAACGAGGTCAGTCGCGAGGTCACGGCACCAGATGTAACCGTCTTCGTTCGTCTCAGGTTCAGTACGTTGACTTCACAACAGACGCACTCAGGTTCACTGTATTTATTCTACTTTGTAGCGAGAGAAAATCAAGTTGGTGGTTAACATCAGTCCCATCAACTTATGCCCCTATACATTAAATAAAATACAATAAATAACCCTTAACAAGAGTAATAGCTCCCAGTGAACAGCTGACAGCAAACAGTTGTAAAATCAAATGCAGCTAAAATGCACAACATTAAATATAATAGTTAAACACATACACTGCCTGGCCCAATAAAGCGTTGCCACCAAAAAAAGGTCACACACTAATATTTAGTTGGACCACCTTTAGCTTTGATTACATCATGCATTCACTGTGGCATTGTTTCAGTAAGCTTCTGTGATGTCACAAGATCTGTTTCCATCCAGTGTTGCATTAATTTTTCACCAAGATCTTGCATTGATGAATAGACACTAGACATGATGGGTGCATCACTTCACCTGCCTCTCTTCTTACCCTGATGCACCCATCACTCTGGAACAGGTTCAGTCTGGACTCATCAGACCACATGATGATCTTCCATTGCTCCAGAGTCCGATCTTTATGCTCCCTAGCCAATTGAAGCCTGTTTTTCCAGTTAGCCTCACTGGTTAGTGGTTTTCTTGAGGCTACACAGCTGTTCGGTCCCAGTCCCTTGAGTTCCTTCACATTGTGCATGTGGAAATGCTCTTACTTTCACTATGAAACATAATCCTGAGTGCTACTGTTGTTTTTCTCCATTTGATTTCTCCAAACGGTTAAGTGATCGCCGATCACGATCATTCAGGATTTTTTTCCGGCCACATTTCTTGCTTGAAGACGATGGGTCCCCACTGTCCTTCCAGTTTTCAATGATGCGTTGGACAGGTCTTAACCCAGTTTTAGTAGCTTCTGCTTGGTGCCGATGATTTGACCCTTCTCAAACAGACTGACATCTTTTCCACGACCACACCATGTGTCTCATGGTTATTGAAGAAACAAGAAGCAACTCATTGCACCATGTGAGGTTAAACAACTTGTTGCAGCTGAAAGATAATAGCTCATGCAGTAATTATCCAATAGGAGGCTCGTGTCTGTTTGAGTAGTTAAATCCAGGTGGCAACATTTTTTTAGCCAGGCAGTGCATATTAATGTAAAACAGTGATGGAGCTGAAGCACAACGAGCAGTCGTTGTGTTAATCTGAAGCTAATTGTCTGCCTGGTTTACAGCCGGGCTGTTGATCCTGGAGAGTCCTGAACGTCCCCTTGATGAGGGAGAAGCTCTGACTCTTCGCTGCAGGACCAGCCTGACATCATCCTTCAACCTGACTCATTTCTATAAAGATGAACGTCTCCTCGGCAGCAGCTCGACAGGAAACTTCACCATCCAAAGTGTTTCTAAATCGGATGAGGGAAACTACATGTGTAAAATCTCTGGAGTTAAAGGAGAGTCACCTGACTGGTGGGTGACTGTCCGAGGTGAGACGAAGCTTTCGTGGTTTTATCTTACAAACAGTGCATGACTGACATTTGTCCCGTTTTGGTGAATAAAATGCTGCTGAAGCATCTTTAAACTGATAGTTCCACTCCTTGACCCGTATCTCTACTGTCCCATCAGCCTCCACCTCAGCAGGTTTTAACCAGCACAGCGTTTCTACAGCTCTGAGTTTGTTTGAATTTAGGTCAATCTGTGGTGTTTGTGTTTAAAAGCTCGCCGCCCTGGAACGCCTGCAGCTCCCCGCCATCACATACATGTACTACTTCCTGTGGCGGGCACCTGCCTGCTTCTGATCGTGCTGATGCTGCTCTGCCTCACGAGAAGCCACAAAGGTCAGTGAGTCTTCATGTGGAGACAAATCAAACTTTCACATCCTGCTGCTTCTACAGCAATGTCAAACTGAAGGTGCTGAGATGTTTCTTCAGCGTGGAAGCAGCAGTTCAAAATGGTTACAGAACGTCGGTTTTATTCCCTTAGCTGTGTGTTTCTTGAATAAAAAGCGAACAGTGCAGACCAGTGATGTCCAAGACTAGTCCAGAAGGACCACCATCCTGATTGTTGTAGAGGTTCCTCTGCTTCGACACACCTGGCTCGACGACCTGCAGAAGAGTAGGGAACAACAAAAACATGCTGGACGGAGACCGTAGAGGACTTGGACTGGACACCACTGACGACAGCCCACAATCAGAATTACAGATCAACATATCAGAGTGAACTCTTTCAAAAGGAGCATTCAGGTAAAGTTCATGTGTGGTTCCACAGTTTGCAGTGAGCTTCAACGTGTCTGTGCTCTGAGCTGAGTGGGAGCGCTTGCTCTTTGTTCCAATAACTGCGACGTTTTGTCTTCGATACACAGTAAAAACTAAAGAGGGCAACTTTTATCAAGGAGGCACAAGACCCCATAACTTAGCGTGTAGGATAGAATTAGATGTGTGATGCGTTCAAGTGATATAACTAATGTAATGTTGCTGAAACCAGGTGCACAACAATATCTGATAATAACAAACCTTTACGTCCGAAACTTATTTTAGATCTGAAAGACTTTTTTTTATGAATGAACGGTTTGTAGTTTAGTCGTCACTGGCACACCTTCAGCTGTTCAGATGTCATTAAGCGCCAAACTAAATACTGGGTTATGCCTGGAATGCTTTTGTTACGTACGTGAACAAAGCTGCTCGACAGACACAACTTTCATTGCAGGTAAATATAGAAGGTAATCCATCTGCCCGTCTATCCTTCATCTTCCACTTGTTCCAGAATCACGAGGGCAGCAGCTGGAGGCCCAGACGTCTCCTTCCACAGCACCTCTTGCAGCTCTTCCAAGGCATTCCCATGCCAGCCAAGAGACAAAGTCTCTCCAGCGTGTCCTGGGTCTTCCTCGAGGTCTCCTCACCGTTCAGTTGGTTCAAAAACCCTCCGTCCTTACCAAATGTCTGAAACTCCTCAACTGGCTTCTCTGGGTGTTCTACTCCGTCTCTCCAAGAGAACTAAACCGCTCACCCTATCTCTAAGGGAAAGTCCAGCTTTCCTGCGGATAAATCTCATTTCAAAGGCTTGATCTTGTTCTTTCCATCTCTACTATAAGTTCACGACCATATGTGAAGGCAGGAACGTAGACCCATTGGTAGAGAGAGCTTCTCCTTGCAGCTCAGCTCACGCTTCACCACAACGGACCGACTCAGAGTCTGCAACACTGCTGAAGCTGCATCGATCTGTCTGCTGATTTCACGCTTCATTCTTCCCTCATTTGCAAACAAAACTCTGAGATACTCGCATCCCTTCTGCAAGTCCACATGTAGATAGACTGGACCAGCAAACTCTCGCACCAGCTCAAAGACTGTAGTGAGGGTAAAGATCTGGTCTTCTGGTCCACTGCCAGGATGGAGCTGCTTCGTTCCTCCTGAATCTGAGGTTTGACGATCCATCTGACTCTTCTCCAGCCCTCCTGAATAGACTTTACCCAGGAGGCCAAGGAAAGTGATGCCCCTGTAATTGAGCGCAACCTCCAGTCCCCCGTTTTGAAAAGAGGAACCACTGGTCCAGTCTGCCAGTCCAGTGGCACTGCTCTCACGTCCACGCAATGTGACAAAGTCATGTCAACTGTAGTGGCTTCTCCATGGACAGTGATCTCTACTCATGCTATTTTTAGAACACTAGTCATGAGATTACAGTTGTGCAACATCTGTATCAGCCTGCATACTTTTAATGGCAGCACAATTTGTGGCCAGTTTTAAGTTTGATGAAAATCCACCCATCAGACTAACATACACGTGTTTGGTCTGTGGGAGGAAACTGGAGAACCCGGAGAAAACCCACGCATGATGCACGGAGAGAACATGCAAACTCCACCCAGAAAGGTCCCCGGCCGGGAGTTGAACCAACATCCTGCTCGCTGAGAGGTGTCAGCTCTACCAACTGTGCCACCGTGCTGCACTTGAAGAAAATCAATAAAATGAAAGAATTACACCCTGAGGACCCCAGAACGTTGCGTGTACGGCACCTGTACCAGTGACTCAAGGTACCACCTTCTATTTTGTGTCGCTCTTCTCAAACTGAAGTTTCATCGACGCTGAGTCAGAGCGAACTGATTAAAGTCACGCGCACGGAGAAGAAGCTGAAGACAGCGCAGCAGCATCCAGAGCCTGGAGCGAGTGAAAAAATAAAAAATAAATGAACGCATCATGTAATTAAAGTGACGTAATTATAAATGATGCAATGGTAAATGAACTGTAGCATGTGACTGCTGGTGGAATTGAACCCCCAACTCTTCCATCAGAGGACGACTGCTGTAACCACTCATCCACAGCTGCCTCACTGAAGTGAAATCACACAAGATCTAAAAATAATTTACAACCTAATAACGTCGTCACGGAACATATTTTTAGATGCGGAAGGCTCTTGTGTTCTTTGTTCGGAACGTCGTCAGCGACTGCAGATGTCGTTAAACGGAGGCTCAGGAATCCCTGGAATGTTTTCACGTGTGTAAACAAAGCTGCTCACCGGGAACGACTTTCACTGCGGGTCAAACCAGAACCTAATGCTCAGAGGACAACTTACACAATACTTTATAATGCTCAGAGGACAACTTACACAACACTTTATAATGCTCAGAGGACAACTTACACAACACTTTATAATGCTCAGAGGACAACTTACACAACACTTTATAATGCTCAGAGGACAACTTACACAACACTTTATAATGCTCAGAGGACAACTTACACAACACTTTATAATG
>JARVGS010000979.1:29051642-29062884 GCA_031762315.1 Hypsolebias antenori | reverse complement strand
TTCAAGGGATGCTCAGCTTTTAATTAACTTACGTTTTCTCTTATTTCCCGGCGTCTTCTCCCTCCTCTGCTTCTCTGAAGGAAAATGCTTTGATACAAGGGACTGGAAAACTCCCCTAAAGCAAAGACGGGAAAAAAAGAGAAAATAAACCTCTTTGATTGTAATATCAAAGCAATCGCAACAACATTGGCCAGTCCTGACAAGACGTGTATTCCTGGTTCCCCTCTTTAGAGCCATCATGTGCCAACAGGCAGATAATGATGTGTGATCTAATAAAATTACTCAGACACGTCTACTGCAAGGCTCAAGGTCACAGAGTTCAGAGCACTCACAACTTCCTTTTTTCTCCTTTTTTACGAATGACTCACTCATTGAGTCAATATACTGAACAAAAATATAAACAAAAGCAAAAACCATTTACATTTCTGTTCAGTTTAGATTCTAAGGCAAAAGAAAAGAGGTTGGGTGCTTTGAACACACTTGTATGTGTGACATGCCACCAAAACTGGAGCATTACGTTGAAGCATGATGCCACAAAATGACATGAAAGAAAGAGGCTGAGAAATAACAGTCTCCAGTAAAACCGCAACTAAGAGCCCAAACTGGATCAAAACAATCAGAAAGGTACCTAAACAGGAAAGTTATGTTCCTACTAGTGTGGCTATGCATCTATTCATCCTGAAACAGTAATACTAGCAAACACTCTAAATACACTTTTGATCACCTGTCCTCAAACACAAAGGCAGAGCAATTACCGTATGTAAAACAAAAACAAACCAAAAAAAAAAAAAACTATGTGTGTATTTGTCTCGACCACGAGCAAAATATCTCATGAAACAGTGAATGTATTTGAATGAATGCAATCAATTGATTAACATCTTCAACTGATTAACTTCTGGAGTCAAAACTGACTTTTGGTATTGGTGCAACTTTAGCTTTTTGAAATATTTAGCATTTCTGCCATTTTGTTCTCACAGAAAATGAATTGAGCTCATTTTTACAAAAGTGCAAATTTACACTTTTTTCAGCTACTTTCAGACAATTTCAGCTGTTTTGTGCTCCTTTCAAATTCTTTCTGCTAACTAAAACATGTTTGCGTTTCTTCTAACTTCTTTCTGCTAATTTCAGTTTGTTCTGCGCCTTTCAGCTCATTTCTGCGTTTCAGATTGTCCTACTATTTCAGCTACTACTACAGTAATATAGCTGTTTTATGCTAATTTGAGCTAATTCATCTAATTCCACATTTCTTGCACTCATTTCAATTTTTACAGCTTAATTCAGCAAAAATGTGCTCTGTCCACTTCCTTCTGGTAATTTAAGCTACCTTTAGATTTTTCTGCCACTTTTCAGCTGATTTTTGCTCATTTAAACTTTTTTCAAATAATATGTGCTCATTTCTGCTTCTTTCAGCCTAAATGGGCAAACGTTGTTTCTGCTTTCTTCTGCTAATTTAAGCTTGTTCTACTTTTTTCAGCTACCTTTTTTTTTTTTTTTTTTATTCTTTAGCTAATTTCAACTGTTTTCAGATAAATTCAAGTTTTTCTTGGGGATTTCTGCTACTTTCAGCTTACCGTAATAAACTTCTTTCTGCTAATTTCTGCTTGTCATATGCTCCTTTTAGCTTTTTTTTCTGCTAGTTTTAGCATTTTATGCTATTTCAGCTAGTTTTTAGCTGTTTTGTGTTAATTTTTGCTTTTTCAGCTAATTCCAGTTAAAGCTCATTTCAGCTCCTTCCATTTCTTTCTAGCAGATTAAGCTTCTTCCTGCCTTTTCAGCTAATTTTTAGCTTTTTTTTTTTTTTTTGCCAATTTCAGCTTTTTTCTTTTGCTAACTTCCTAACTCTTGTGCTAATTTCTACTTATGTGAATTCTTTTAATCAAATGTTTCAGCTACATTTTAGCATGTTTTAGCTAATGTCAGCTGTTTTCAGCAAGTTCTTCAGCAATAAGCATTCACACTGCATTTTTGCAGGAAATGCAATTTCTCTAGTTTATTTTAAAACTTACTCTGCTGCAGAAACAAATCTGTCAAGATGTCCATCATTCTCATCCAAGACTTCTCTGGTGCGTGATTCTCCAGTCGACTGCAGCCCGATGACGATGCACTGCAAAGGAAAAAGGAGAAACAAAGAAAAATGCACCATCAAGTCTTTGTTATTGTTGAATTAAAATGACTTTTAAAAGATGCAAATAAAATGTTATGGTCAACATTTTTGCTGTTGTGCTGCAGAGGAAATGGACAAATTCTGCCCCAAAGCTTTAAGGCTTTACAAGGTTTTGTCACACGAGGGATTAGGTGTGCATCCACTGACCTTTCCAGCCTCCAGCTCTTTCTGGGCCAGCTCCACTAGGGAGCGCACCTTGGCAGCGATACAGAGATATTTAAAGAAGCGCTGGTGAGACGACCAGAACTGTCCCCACAGAGACTTCCTGCTGACCAGGCCCAGCTCGTCAGCCGCCAGCATGAACACCTGCAGCGCCTCCGCCCACTGCACACAAATTCACATCTGTCACTTCCCAATCTTCCTTTCTTTCTTTCTTTGTGTGTGTGTGTGTGTGTGTGTGTGTGTGTGTGTGTGTGTGTGTGTGTGCGTGCGCGAGGGGGGGACAGACAAACAAAAAAGCCAAAACCAGTTCAAAAGAGCAAAAAACTGACCAGTTTGGCAGCTTTGTTGTAGACATCTCTGATGTCGCTGTCCAGTCCAATCTCCTCGATGCGGAAGGATACTCCAGAGAAGCTCAGCTGCCTGGCAATATACATCCCACTTACTTTCATGTCCATGGCTACAATCTCCATGGCTCCAACCCCTCTGCACACAAATTGCAAAGAAAAGATGTATATAATGTTTATGGGCCATAACTACAAAGTGATTGCCAAGGACTTCACAATGATTTAAATGTCTATAAAGGAATCTACATACCTCTTCTCAATGGCGTGCAGGAAGTCTTCAAATGTTCTGAACGGTGTGCCCTCACCCCATATACCTAGGCGGCTCATATAAATCATGTTCTTTGGCTCAGAGGCACCTGGAGGAGATGAGTGTCAGTTTTTAAGCAGCCTGTTGTATTTCCTTGTTAGAATCAGCGTTCATTTGTCTGTCGGCCCACCTGTGGCACTGGCGTACACCACTCTGGCCTGTGGCAGCTTGTTCTGCAGGTCAAGCACTGCTTTGCCCATCTTTGTAGATGTGGCGTTCTTGGCTTTGTGGCATTCGTCAAAAATAATCTGTAGTGGTAAGAAGTTAGGGCTAAACAACAAATACACAGTGCATTGTTTTGTAGACGACAAAGTACAACATTGGATGTAAAGTTCAGCTCAGTAGCGGCCAGCACATGGAATGCACACGAAAATTTAAGAAAGAGCAACCCTTGAAGGAGTACATATCTCTTACTGCTTTTAATGCCGGAGGTTTAGACAAGTACCATCTTACATTAAGTTATAGTTGATATGATCAAACCTCAACACTCCTGTTGCCTTTGGGTCAAAAATTACACACAAGGCTTCAGTTCTGAGACAGAGGTCTAATGGATCATTTTGACTAAAGGGCAACAATAAGGTTTAAAGCATTGCTATAGAGAATCATTAGATGTCACGCTCATAAAATATGTTGTAAAATTTACAACATTTATTTATTATTTGTACTGTATTTACAGTTACAATCTAAATGACATTCAAACACTAACATATTTTTTGGCGTATATGTCGCAGTTTTTTTTGCCTAATTTGCATGTCCTGCGACTTATATGGCAAAGCAATGTATTTACGGATTTTTTTCCCATATTTTTAGACCAATTTTTGGCTGAGATATAACAGTTTCCATTCGTTTTGACTGAAAAAATAAAAAATAAAATAATGGAGCAGTACCACTTTCAGCCACTAGGGGCGCTAAAGTGCCCTCTAGGCTTTTGACAACTACCGGTGTACTTGTACTGGGTATGTGCATGGATATTTTAGAGCAAAAAAGTCCTGCTGATGGACAGCGTGTGCACACATCATGCTGCAATTTAAAGAGGAACTAAACCCAAAATTAACTTTTTTTAGCTGATAATCCCTAGAATGTGTGTAAAAAGTTGTACAGCACTATGTCTCTGTTAATTTCCATGTTTTTGTGGTATTTGTTAAAATCAGCAACATTTGGTTGAAAAATGTGTTTTCACTAATCCTATGGGTTGAACTGTGTTACTGCAGCCTAATTTTCTTATTGGTCAACGACTCTCACTCTGACGTATCTTGCACACTCTGTCGTCACATCCTCTGCTGCGTGTGTATAAAAGTGGTTCAAGCAGAGCCACTCTCCTGTAGAGATCGGGAGTTGGATTAGCGATAGCAACATAGCATTAGCATTGTGAGTATTGATCTATCATTTTCAGGTTAGCCGTATATTTATTATTAGCTCAGCTTCTGGTGAGGAAGGGGTGAAAAGTCCTCCACCTCAAAGTCCTCCACCTCAGTGATGTAACTAGCTGTGTCGCTGTGATCACTCTCCATGTTGCATAAATTATGCTAATGCTAGCTGCATGTCACGTCTCTCGTCCTGGCCACACCTCCTCGCTCTAACCCCCCACCACCTCCCCCTCCTTTAGGCGTGTCTCTTGGCACACCCACTTTGCATTTTTTAAATCTTGTCTTGGGACGGAGCTATTGTTTCACAGTGGGGTTAGTTCCTCTTTAAGAGATGTTACAGAAACTGAAGGCTGTAGGCAGGAAGGATCTCTTGTAAAGGTTCGTTCCAGATCCCAAAAAACTGGCTATAGATGACGTAGATGTCGGCCGTCCGATCCATCCACCCTGACTCGGCTTGTCCTCTCGATTCCCCCGGGCTGCAGGACCGCCCAAATGCCAGGCAGAACTCCTTCCAGAGTGATGGACACTCCTCCCAGCAGCCTGCTGAGCTCCTCGTTTCTGAGGACAGCTGGCTGCAGGTGCCGGGGGACGATCCTGTCCTTCTGCTGTCACGAGCCTGCCATTTCCAGGATCTCAGTGAACACTCGAGCACAGCCGGCAAGGAGATGAGAATGCATCTACGGCACCTCCTTTTCAACTCATTTGAGATTTAGGGCTGTAGTTGAGATATTACATGAGCTTTTGAGCATGTGAGTGACAAATGAAAAAAAAAACCTCAAGCTTTCATAAATGTTAAAAACTCTTGATCATTTTGATGGAACTATCAAGATTAAACTTTGGGTAAAATATGTTTATTTGACATGCATTCTAGAAAATCACAATACAGTATATAACAAAACAAAACAAGCAATCTACATAATTGAAATTTATAAAACTTCTTGGGTATGACTCATTTTACCCCTTGTACTGTAAAGCTATTCCACTAGGGCTCTCAAGGACATAAATCTAGACCTATTTGGTAAGACTGCCTCTTTGTTCGTCCTTCACCTGCCAAATTTGGCTATTCCAACCAGTTTTCTTTCCAAGGATGGGTATACACTGAAACTAATTTAAAAAGAATGCTGTGCACAGGTGTGAAGATGGAGAAAAAGAAAGCCTTGCTTGATCTCCTCTCATCTGCCAATAGACTGACAGCGCAGGTTTTTCCAGAAACATATTAGCATTCCTGCAGTGCACACCAATCTTAACACTCCTTGTTGGGTCAGAGAAATCAAAGTGGTGCACACCAGAGAAATATCAAAGAGGGGACGCATAGATTAGTGCCCACGGGTTTATCACTAATTAAAGAATAAAAAGAAGAGAAAAAAAACAGAGCTTGGATGTTCTCTAAGGGTGTACTGCTGTCAAGTGATTGGCTCCAAGTAATCAATAGTCTCCTTGGGTGGAGGCAGGAATGAAACAAGACCCTCAGTCTTGAATTCTGAATAAAAACAAAACAGGAGAAGGACTAAATTACAAATTTATTTCGGAGAAAACAAGAAAAGTACAATAAAATGTATATAAAAATCTTGCAAGTTGTGACTATTATCTGCTGCCATTGCATTTAATAAAAAAAATTATTTGTGACTGCCCCAGTTGTATGTTTCATTACTAATGTTGCTTACAGCTGAAACAACACTGATTTTATCAGTCAACAGAACCCTTCAGCTCCATCTTTTTTGTTTATCTTAAAGATTGAATTCCTATCGACAAAGCTGTTACTTCATGATTCTGAGTGTACTTTTACGTATAAATTTTAAGGCATGAAAATTGGAGATTATAACTACAAAATGAGACATCCATAAAGAAGCTACTACGTTGTCTATTCCTTTCATGCCAAAAATCTAACACATTTTTGCTACTTCCATTGAACAGTCTACCGTCATTACATTGGCATACAATATTTTTTAAATCTTATTTAAGGAAGATAGCATATAACATGTAAAAATATATTAAAGCAGAGAGTAGCTCTTCTTATCAAACAATTCAAGCTCAGCCTGAGATGCCTTCTTGCCACTTCCGTTTGATTTTTAAAAAGGATGGAGACAGCATGGGGAGTTGACGTCAGCCCACAACTATCAATCCAATTCAGTTCAGTTTATTTATATAGCACCAAATCACAACAGAACTCATCTCAGGGCACTGCACAAAAATATTCACATAGGCTACATAAAAAGTCAGTTAATAACGTTATTTATCTGAGCTGGCAGATTTCTTTGAGTCTTCACTTAGTTGCAGTCTCCCGACCTAAGTAAGCACTGAGGCAACAGTGGAACTCCCTCATGAGGAAGAAACCTTTAGCAGAACCAGGCTCAAGACAAGCAACCAACCATCTGCTTCAACCAGCTGGGTTTGAGAGGACAGGAAGGAGAAAACAGATACACAATGGCAGGTCCACCAGCAACAGAACAAAAACAATCTAAACATAAATCAAGTTCTAGTGACTTTTTAAATACTGCCTCATTTGACTGGGAATAAGTGTCATGTCTCTGCCTTCATGCATGTTTCTGCTCTGTCACTCTGTCACGTCCACTCTGCACTTCCCCTCATCAGGACTCATGCCCTGCACCTGCATCCACACTATTTAAGAACTCCATTCTTACTAGTTCCCTGCCAGATTATCGAACCCTCTGTTGTAGTAGATGTCCAGTGTCATGTTTACAGTCCTGCTTGATCTTCACGTCTTGACCTCATGCCTGCTTTTGGATACCCAGAATTACCTGCTCCCTGTCCGCGCTGGATATGCCTTTCTGACCTCGTTACAGATTACTCAAAAACTATGCTTCAAGGATTATAATACGGATTTGGACCTGGGTCTCTGACCCCTGTGTATGACACCCACCTGTACTTCTGGACCTTACTTTTGGATTATCCCTTTGATCACACTCTCCTCAGCTCTGCTCTGCTGCTGTGTTTCACCCAGTGATGGTGACATCATCATCCCCAACTCATTCAACTGGCCCCCACCATTCCTAGTTGAGAAGGTTAGTGACTGTCTTTCTGTTCATCTTGCAACTCACAGAAACATTTAGTTCACTAACCATCATATCGCTGCAAACTGGCCCTGCCTCTGGACCCACCAGCAGCTGTTTTTTTAATAAACCTTTTAACCATTCTTGTTGTGTGGCATAATGTACAAATCCTAAAACCACACTCTTGTCAATAAGAGGCAATAGTAGGAAGGAAGGTACAAATTTTCTCGCTGAAATAATTTTATTTATAAAGACTCTCAAGAAGTCATTACTGCTTATAGTTTTATAAATACATGTCACAACAGAGATGTGACTTTTCATTAATCTAGCTATAGTAGTGAACAGAAACCTAGGGTTATTTTATCATTTATTAAAGATGGCTAGCTTTATGGATTACCTTTTTACATGTTAGCAGGCTGCATCTCCAAGTTAAATAAAGTTCTTCCACATTAGTGGAGTGCCATTTTCTTTCCAGATTTCTAGATGCCTGTTTTAAAGTACGTAGCTCAGAATTGAACCAAGGAGCCAGCTTTCTCTGATTGATTACTTTCGTTTTCAGCTGAGCAATTTTATCAAGTGAAGTTTGCATTGAAGATGTAAAATTATCAACGAGATCATCTAAGTCACTCTTCTCTGATGCATTACTCTGCAAGGTAGAGGAAAACAACAATGGAAGAGAAACTTTAAATTTGGTTACAGCGTTTTCTGATAAATGCCTACTAAGATGAAAGTCATGCTCATTAATGTAAACTCAACGGTTATTAAAAACGGTCAGCCAGAACAAGATTTTGAGGATGTATGAATAAGTACTTCATATCTAAGCCATCTGTCATAACCGGATCAAGAATGTGATGATGAGAATGAGTAGATGTGTGGACATTTTGGGTAAAACCAATTGATTCTATTAAATTATTAAAGGCTATGCTTGAACCATCACTTTCAACATCTACATCAATATTGAAACCCCCCCATCATTATGACTTTATCAGTCTTCAATAATAAGTTAGACAAAAATCTGAGAATTCAGACAAAACTGAGAATAAGGGCCTGGTGAATGATATATGACAAGTAAAAGTGGCTTTTCTGATTTCCATTTTGAATGAGAAAGATTGAGGGACAACGACTCAAAAGAGTTGTAACTAATAATTGGTTTAGCATTATGGTAATCAATAATCCTGACTGAAAGATAATAGCTACTCCTCCACCTCGACCTGTTGTTCTAAGGACATGAAAATTTAAATAATTAGGTGGAGTAGATACATTTATACTAACAAAATCCTCCGGTTTTTGTCAGACAGATTAAATCAGTATGATGATCAGTTATCAGGTCATTAACTAACAGAGACTTAGAGGAAAGAGATCTGATGTTCAATAATCCACATTTAATGACTTTATTCATTCAACCTTAATTTAGGCAGGTCAATCTCATTGAGCCTCGAGAACTCATTTTCAAGAGAGACCTGGCTACAAACTTTATGATTTTGTTTTGGTAAAGTAACTGTCTAAAAAAGCTAAGTCTGGTCCTCTGGACATTCAAAAAACAAAACAAAACAAAACAAAGCAAAAAAATTGTAGAAACGTTTCGTCTTTTGTCCAAAAGTCTTCTTCAGTCAGACTGTTTTTCGTGGACTCGCTCTGTCACGGTTTTTCAAAGTAAGATAGGACATGACACACAACTGGCTGATTGATGGATGAGCCGCACAATCGGCATGGAATTTTTATTTAAAATAAATTATTTTAAACAACTTAGCAACTTCTGCACCTGTGTGCAGCTCACATGTGCAGGGAGAAGATTCCTCCTGCAGCTAATCAGCTGATCTCAGCTCTGCAGCGGAGAAGTGGGCGTGGCCAAGAGCACTGGCAGAGTGCAGCCGGAGGCAGAGAGCTGAGATCATGACATGCTGTGCTCTTTTAGCGCGTGTAGAGTTTAGAAACATTGTTTTAAATATTGCAAGAGTGTGGGAAGGGTTTAAATATACACTTAAATAAACCACTACTACTTGTACTACTAGCCCTTCTTCACGGTTTTTCACTTTTTGCGCGGCTTCAGGATCGTCTGCGAAAAACGAGAGACTACTGTAATTTGAATGTTTTTAAGACCGGCGAGGTTAAATATTGTTAAATCGATGCTGGTTTGGCTTTATTCTGTGAAACTCAACTTTAACTGAAGATACAAACAAAACAAAACAAAGTTTATCTAAAGACGAAATCATGTTCAGTCAGTTGAGAACAAATTTACTTGTGGAAAAACACGAGTTTAAAAGAAACTTTTTTAGGCTCTATGGGGGTAAATGAGAACGTAAACAGGATTTTGTGCCGTAGCAATTTAGAAGCAAATTAAAAAATATATATAACAAAGACATGTCCTCCTCATATTAAGGATGTTGTAGTAATTCGCTTACTAAGTCAATCAAAAAGTTTATTTTACTAACAGTGTCTAATTTATTACACTAAACTGAATAACTGTAGCTGAATGGTTTGTAATTAAACTACAGACAAGAACAAATTACAGTCTGATGAAAAGTGACGCATTTTAATCTTCTCCACATCTTTAATGATCTCTTCGAGCAGCTTCAGTCCTCGTGCCGGTTGTTTGAAGTTCTGCCGGTTATTTGAGGTTACTGATAATTCCTGTCGAAACGCTGGAGGTTGAGGTTCAGGATGGGAGTTAAAAATACTTTCTGATCCGCCTGCGTGTTTTTCTACCTCGGGTTCAGGGTCCCGCCGTGCAGCCGTGGCCCTACAGCTGCGCACGTCTGCTGCTAAACACAACCAGGGGTATTTTCTGCCAGGGAGGCTGATGCAACCACCCGGAGACGTAACAGTCTGACCTTTCACACACTAACCCACTGGAGGCTAAAAAAAATGCTCCAAACCCACCCACCCCACCCGAGTCAACACATGCCTGCACATGTGCACGAAGGAACATGTTGTGTTCCTGCAGAGGTCCTCTGACCTCACACTGAGGATCGCACATATTTCAGGAATGTTTCAGGAATCACAAACTACCAGAGTCTGACTCGTTGTTTTTATTTATTTATTTTTTATCTACAGATAAGCCCGCTCTGATGTTTGGAAACAGTTTTTTTGTTTTATCAGACGCACAGTGCCACCCCGCTCTTGTGTTGATTTTATTCTGTTATGATTATCTTCCTTTAACAGCCCATAAATACACAGATTAACACCATCAGTCCAAACATTTGAACTTTGCCACAGAGCCGTCAAATCAAGGGCCATGGTTGGGAAGACTAGTTTAACATGAATAAAACATTAAAGCTCATACTGTATACTAAATACTAAAACTCCATTAAAAAGATGCAAGCAAACCAGTCATTTTGATTTTGAAGTTTTACTTGATGAAACAAACTCAGTGGATCCATAAAAGAATGTTTTACATCTGAACTGGCGGTATCATTTTGTACTTGTTGGGATAAACTCGTTGTTCGAGTCAGATCTTGAGTCACTCGTCGTTTCAACAACTCCTAAACTCCTCCCTTTGCTCCCGGGACAGTCGGACTGATTTGATCAAACAATTAGTTATTTCCAGGCTTTTTTTTTTGTTTTTGTTTATTTAAATACCAAAAACAACTCATATAAAGCCACTTTCAGCCATTTTGGTTAAACCTTGAAAATATCACTTGCAATCTCATGTGATATCGTAATATGTCATGTCACCCGTCAGTGCTCGGAGTACCGTATTTTCCGCTGTACACGCCACACCACCCTTTAAGTCGTATCAGTCTAAACATGTCTAATAAAGTGGAAAAATCCATAAATATGTCGCTTCGCTGTATATGTCGCATCTATTATGCGTCACCACTGACAACCCGGAAATGTGGGCCGGTGTTGTGCCAAAAGTCGATTGGCTGCCAAATGGCGGCCGCTGG
>JARVGS010000979.1:28882933-28898041 GCA_031762315.1 Hypsolebias antenori | reverse complement strand
TGTACAGTACTGTATTTCCAAGCAGTTAGCTAACACAGTACCCTCAAAAAACACATAGAATAGGCACTGTGCAGCTAATGAAAGTCAATGGGAGGTGTGATGATGTCACTGGGGAGGTAGGCTGTAAGTCCGAAAAGCTGTAAGTCGGGGGGGCTGTAAGTCGAGAACTACCTGTACTAAAGTTGTAAGGTATTCCATAAATTGTGTGATTGCTCATAATATTATTTTTAAGACTACATCATTTTTCAAGACAAAATAATCTTAGTTTAAATCTCTTGCATGAAAGGCAGCAAGCTAAAGATGTTCTTCCTATGAACATTGTTTTTAATTTGTGCAACGTTTTTTATTTCTTCTCTCTTTTACTTCCTTAAGTATTATTCAAGTCAGTGTTTTATGGATTTGTTGTTTCAACTTGATGCCTTATTTTTAAGTCCTGTCACATTGCTGGACTTTTACTCATCTGTAATTGCCCTGTTTCTGAGCATCAGCTCTGCTGTGAGAGGGGCTTCATGTCTACGCTTTCATTCAGCCACCCGTGGTAAATTCATTTTACAGAAAGGACTGTGGAAAAAGGCAGCCTGTGTCAGCCTGTCATCTGCAGAGGGACAGGGGTTTGACAGCTGTGATACTCCCTACGCACACTCCCCTGGCTGTCCATCAGCATTACCCTTCTCCTGTCAGTGTAGTCCTGTGGTTGGCCTGATAATGTGACTTGTTAATTAAGCATGCAGTAGATTAATTAAACTGATACAAAGGTGTGGATTTACTTGTGTTGTCGCTGCCAAGGTGAGATGAGAGAAAGGCAAAGAATTCATGTGCACAGGATAGACTGAATTAAGTCAAATGTTTGAGAAGTGTAGAATTTTTTAGTAAGAAATCAATTCATCTGAGTCAAGCAGTGAGTGTTTGTGTCCACTTTTGCAGAATAAAAGGAAAGTGTAGACACAAAGATGCATTATCAAAGCAGGGAAGCAGTAAAAGAAAACCGGCAATGCTGGAGTCAGAATTTCGTAATCCCAGAAAAACCCAAAAGACAGGCTCTAATAAAAAAGAAAATGAGTTATTTGGTCAGCAAAGAAGGAAGAAACAGCAAATTAGTCAATCATTCATTTATTTAACAGAGCTGAATTCTGGTGTCAACAGCTGTGAGTTTATATCTGCTACAGGAACAGTGAGCCTTAATCTCAGCATTCTTCAATGTCCCCCATCACAATCTCACACATATCCAAACACAAACATACAATCAGAGCTAACACACACAGTCATACAAGCAGGAGCTCAACACACACATAATCCCCTTCAAACCCAGCAACTCAGCTTTGAATAATAATTTCAACATGACTCCAGTTGTTGCATCATATGTTCAACCCATTCAATTTCATCAGACGTTGTGTCAGCTGATTACTTACAAAAAAAAACATTGTCTTTTATTGCTCACATTTTAGTTAAATAATGATAATCATAATAAACTTTGACCTGGTAATGATAAAACCCCTCATGCAATTTTCACTCAATAAATTTATTGCCCAGGCTTTAACTGTACATGCCCAATTACGCTTACTGCCTTCATCAGTTTTGTTTCAGTGACAATGAACAGCAGTTTACAGGAGCAACAAAAAGTCTGATGAATCCAGGGACAAGCTTACTGACTTACACAGCTTGTGTTTGTGGAACAAGAGCCAAAACGTTAGCAAAAACTAATATTACTCCATATCTTCCCGTTTGTTAGCCATCAAATCTAAATTTATATGAGGGTTGTCATAAAACCTGTCAGATGCACTTTCTGAAAGATTAGAAATAAGGTGAATGTTTACGTCTAAAAGAGATACCTTATGTAAGTTGAATGCTCCTAATCTGTTGGGTTGGCATGGTATTTATATGGTACCCTCTAGTTTTGATTATAGGATGGAATGCTAAAAGAAAATGACAAAGCACTACCTGTACAGTAATGGCATATGCTACTTGTCTCTCTAAAAATAATTATGTCAACCATATTTTTAAGATCCAAATGTAGTCACTAAAGTCTCAAGTCTACATTTCTGACAAAATACTGGACAATAAGATATGAATTAACATTATTATTGATTAAACAGGTTGCATGGTGGCTCAGTTGGTAGAGCTGCTGCCTCTCAGCGAGAGGGTCGCTGGTTCAAATTCCAGCTGGGGGCCTTTCTGGGCAGAGTTTGCATGTTATCTCCTTGCATGCGTGGGCTTTCTCCGGGTACTCCAGTTTCCTCCCACAGACCAAAAAAATGCATATTAGGCTGATTGGTAACTCAAAATCGTCCCTCGGTGTGAGTGAGAGAGGGAATGTCTGTTTGTCTTGTTTGTCTCTATGTGTCTCTATGATGGACTGGAGACTTGTCCAGGGTGTCCCCTGCCTTTTGCACAGTAAGAGCTGGAGAAATATGAGAAAGACAATATACTATTACATCACAATTTGTGTGGGAAAGGCAAAACACATTTGCCTACCTCCACCCTCATTTGATCCTTTGTGGGCCTTTGAGCAAGGCACTTAACCCTCCATCTTGTCCCCTGGGCACCTTGGATAATAGCCCTCTGCTCCACACATATGAGCTGTGGTAGCTCAGTATGGTTGTGGCAGGAAGGGCATTAGGCGTTAAAAAAAACAATTTCCAAGTCTTCATGCGAGTTCACTTGATGCAGTGTCCTCTGAGAAAAGGGAGCAGCAAAAAGTTCAAATAAATAAACACATACCGGTAAATAAATAAAGTGGTGTGGACTTTCATTTTTCTATGACTATATATTCTGGTAATGATTTATAAAATAACATGGTATACGGCACATTTTGTTTTTCTAAATACTCCAGTTTCCTCCTGTACACCAAAAACATGCATGATTCAGCTGCCTTCAGGGATTTGTCTGCTTAAATACTTTGTTAAAAAAAAAAAAAAAACCTTAAATAAATAATAGTCAATAAAACAGCATTTGCTGGTGTGCTGGTGTTGACTGCTTTCTATTATTTATGTTTTCCAATGTGAGCAGCTGTGGCTAAGTGGTTAGAGCAGTTGGACTCCAATGGGATATTTGGGGTTTTGATTCCACCAGCAGTCAACTGTTCAAGTGAATATGGTGGTTGGTGGTATATGAATACAGTAGTTGAATGTTACCATGTTAATTTTTGTCTAAGAAAGCTTTTGTGGTTATATATATTGATCTACATCAACATATTTATTTCTTTTAAAAATTATTTTGAATTCAAAAGTCATTATTTTATGGTTGGTGAAAAAACTAATGCTGGTTTTTGTCTGTTTATAATTTGAATGAAAAAAGTGCTAAAATACTTATTAAATAAAAAAAACATAAAATAGGGGCTGAACCTTACCCTTTTACATGTTCAAAAATAACTCAGCACACATTCCTTCAGCAACACATTAAAGAAAGAGACAACCAATGTATGACTGCTGATCTGAGCTGAGACAAGTGACAACAAACGTAGATTAAACTCGTGGAGGAAACAGATGTGGACGTTGGACACAGCAGGAACTCTGAGTGATGTGGGATGTGTTAAAACTGAATGAAGATGCTTTCCATGTTCCTCTGGGGTTTCATCATCTAATCTAAAGTAACTATCTCACACTAACAAGGAAACTGCATCACTAACAATCAAATAATTCAATTACATCTGCCTCTGGTAATAAAAAAAAAAAAGAAAGAAAGAATATCTGAATAACAACTTTTGTACAGTGTCGTCCAAAGGAGCAAACTAAAAACAGTAAAGTTAGCAAATAAACTGAACATTTGTAAAAATAACTGTTCGATAGACAAAAGGCTCAAGGCAAAACTACAACTGGTCATCATTGACTTGTCTGACTTTGATATGGTATTTTCAATGATGACCTCCCTATTTACAGTTATGAACCACTTCTTACGAAAGTATGTTCAGGGTCAAACTCAAAGGTTTTTTTTCTTTCTCAAAAAAAGTTCAGTGTATAGGCTCAAAGAACTCAAACGGAGATTGAGTGAAAAGGATAGATGTAAGGGAATATAAGGATCAAATATTAGAAAAATGAACTAAAAAGGTTTGTCATAGTCTAGTGACACGTGGCAGCACATTGGCAATCCTCAGAGTGGATTAACATTGCCTCTGAGAGCCAGGGGTGGGGTTAGGAGAGAGTGGGGAGATTTGGACAGAGAATTGTGAGTTGGGAAATGAGGACAGCAGGGAGACAGGCAAACTGCAGCTTGCAGTACAGAAAAAAAAGTGGATGTCCTTTTTTTTGGTTCAGAAGTGGTCACGACTGTGGCCCTGGTTAAGCTCCCCTCCATGGTGACCTCCCTCTCTGTGACTGTGCCTCTTGTGCTTCCGGCGCTCCCTCCTTCCCTTGTGGTGGTGGCGCCGGAAACGATTGGCTCGCCGAGCTGGTGACATACACAAAAAATGGAAGTGCAATGTATTAATGTCAGAGACGAGATAAGACAAAAACTGAGTGGAAGACAAAATGAAAAAAATATATACATAAATCCTTGATAAGCATAAGAGGTTTTCAGACAGCAATGAAAACAGGGATCAACACACAGCAAGGCCAAAACCAGCCATCCTTTGTGGATGGCTCACCTGTTTCCAACAAACCAAGATAATCTGCTTTATCTCTTTTAGACTAGGATCTTTTAGCAAGGAGGCAATGAGCTAACCACCCACACAAATCCTCCATGTAAGTTTTTGCTGTGTTGTGCTGTCAAATTATATTGGGCTGGCATGTAGTCTGCAATGAATGATAACAAATTTATAACCCCGGGCCACAAAAACAATTCAGAGTAAAGTGCACAAGTAATGACATCTTTATCAGCTAGAACAGAAGCAGCATCATTTTACTATTTCATCATTGCTGACACTTTTTGAGCTCACTGAAGTGAAATACAAGATAGTTGAGTATTTAATCAAATTTACTGTTTGTGTGTCCTATGGACGGGCACAGCTGGGTCATAAGGGCTGGTGGGGCAGCACCCTTCTAAAAATCAATCACCCATAAAAATAGTTTCTTCTATCAAATAATATGACTTAATTGCTAAGCCTTAAGTGTATTACTTTTACAGTGCTTCCCCTCCAACTATTATTTTAAATGGAATTTAAATTGTTTTTTGTTAATTTACGTTGTTTTTTGTACTTATTTGCAGTTTTTGGGCAGGCCATCACCCACATTCGTCAGTAGATTCATTATCCTATTGGCAGTGATCTGAAATGCAGGCAGAACCAACAGATTATCAAAGTGGCACACAGGGCACATTTTGCTGGCTTCACCATTTAGTTGGTTTTAGACCAGCTGTGTTGTACGGTCTGGAGACAGAAACATGGATAAAAAGACAGGAGAAAGAAAGTAGTAGAAATGAAGATGCTGAGGTTCTCCTTAGAAGTGACAAGTATGGATAAGATTAGGAACAAGATCATCAGAGGTACAGCACAGGTTGAACAACAGGTAGATCAAGTTAGAGAGGCCAGAATGAGATGGTTTGGACATGTCCAAAGGAGGGCCAGTGGGTATGTTGGTAGAAGAATGTTAGAAAAGCAGCTGCAAGGAAAAAGACAAAGGAAGACAAAAGAGGAGATATATGGATGCAGTTAGAGAGGACATGGATGTAGTTGGAGCGAGGACAGAGGATGCAGAGTCCAGATTGGGATGGTATGGACATGTCCAGAGGAGGGACAGTGGTTATATTGGTAGAAGGTTGTTAGAAAGGCAGTTACCAGGAAAAAGACAAAGAAAAAGGTCAAAGAGGAGATACATGGATGCAGTTAGAGAGGACATGGAGGTAGTTGGCGTGAGCACAGAGGATGCAGAGGACAGAATGAGATGGAGGAGGATGATGCACTGTGACAACCCCTGAAGAGGGAAAAGCCGAAAGAAGAAGAAGAAGATGATAATGACAATACTGATGATGACAATACTGATGATGATGAAGATAATGAAGATGTTGAAGAAGATGATGATGATATTTTGAATGCATTGTCAGTGTAGTGCCATAGTTGAAGTATCTTTAAAAAACCCCTGATGCATGCTCAAGTCCAGAGGACCAGACTTAGCTTTTTTAGATATCTTTAAAAAAGGCTCCAGGAGCAAGTTCTTAATTATTTCTTGCAAGTGTTTTAAATTATTCAACATATAAAATAGGGAACATGTAGAGCTGAACAGTTTTCTTTTATCACTTGTCTATTTTATTCTCTAAAATGTGAAACTGTCTTTAAAAAATATTTTTTGAGAAGTCTAAAAATAAATATAAAAGTAAACAACCTTGAGCATAAAGTACTTCAAACAATAACCAATCATTTCTAAGTGACCATGAGAATTAGTTCAGGCTGTAGCCATGGTTAAAAAAATAATTATAAAAATTTTGCACTTGTTAATAATGAGAGTGGGACTGGAGAGCCAGAAAGCATACAGTGACAGCAGTGACTCCAGGCAGTTAATGTAGGTTTGGTGTTTTGGACCTGTGGTGATTATGCATGTTAAAAATAAAATAAATAAAAATAGAGCTTTGAGTCTTGTCTGTCAAAAACTCATGTTACACTTACTCTTTATGCAGATAATTTTAGGTCGGTCCCACTTGCCATTAGCACGACACTTGGCAGTCGGAACGTGGCGCTGCAGGAAGCCGTCAGCACACTGGTAGCGTACTATGGAGTGTACGTCATAGTGGGAACGCTTTCGACCAATAAGAGAAGCGTTATCCACAGTGGGAGGGGCTCCACATAGCACTGCAGAGACAGAGAAACAGGATATTATTTATTTTGGCACCTGTATAGAGTTTTAGCTTGATTAAGCCTTGAAAAGTCCAGATGTTTTAAGTGGGGTTCAGTAGGAAAGTTAAATAAAAGATCTGTCTACAACAAGTGAGAAATTAATTAACAGCCTCAGTTTGGAGAAACAAAAGTGTACTTCTGACCAGATGAGCAAGCTAACAGCCATTCTGACAAGCCAAGACCAAAGGTGGTGTTGTCTTCAAACAATTGTAATCTTATATTATATGCTTGCCAAGTCAGTTCATTCAAACACCATTCTGTGGTAAGTTTTGCATAACATGGCTATTTCTGTAGCATTCTTGTGAAATTCCTAATTAAAGAGGTTGCACTGAAAGTGATTGAGCTATAGCTGCTGCAATATAGATATATGTATATACAATATTTAGTTTTGGAAAAAAACTTTTAACCTATTGTAGGAGACAAGGGCTGTTAATCCCTTATTCCTGTCAATAATTATACAAGACTCGTTCGAGTCTCCAAATAATAATTATTGAGTTATACACGGGTTCTCCTCTTTTTAGATTAAAACATATTTTCTTCCATGTGACCATAATGAATGAACATGAATGTGACATGAGACTTGAATTATATTTGACCCATCAAAGTGGATGGAATCATTTATTTTCAAATCATCAAAAATTCGTAAAATTACACATGATCGGCAGTTTAATTTTTCGGCATAAAACATATCGGATTTCTCGAAGACAACAGATCGAAGTTAAGATGGTAATTAACTTATATCTGAAGGCACATGAACTTATTACGAGGACACGTCAGCCTGAAAGGAGGACAACACCTCATGACATGGATTCAGGTCTCTCTTGTAAATGAGTCCTCAAGGCTCAATGAGACTAACCTGTGCAAACAAAGGTTGAATGAAACTAACAGAATCAAACTAAAACCAGCGGCGGCCACGCAACAGATTCCCTCCACGTTTCAGGCTTTGACTTAAAATCTGGTGTTTTTACACAGAATATAAGACAAGCTCAATATTCTAGCTTTAAGTGAAGCCCAGATGTGTTTTAAAATAACCAGATGTTGCTTTAAACTGTTGGAATTGATCTTCAATCCTCTAAATATTCTATGTCAATGGAATAAAGTATACGTTTGTCTCAGGTTTTATTGGTTTACACAAAAAGAAGGAGCGGGTAAAGATAATGGATGGATGGATGTTGAGTTTAAAAAATATACAGTATATCGACTACAAATCCAAAGGCAAATGTGTTTCTGTGAAAATGCATTTGATCTTCACAGTGAGCCCATGAAAGATTATAAAAAGAGCTAAAATGTGGTATTATAGATTAG
Organism: Hypsolebias antenori; assembly: GCA_031762315.1. Taxonomy (NCBI): domain Eukaryota; kingdom Metazoa; phylum Chordata; class Actinopteri; order Cyprinodontiformes; family Rivulidae; genus Hypsolebias; species Hypsolebias antenori. The sequence continues at coordinate 28,889,976 of JARVGS010000979.1, read as the reverse complement.
ATTATACTACAGAAGCTTACATGTTTCTGCACGGTGCCTAAGGTTAATCGTTAATTTTTATTTATTAGAAAATAGAAACTTCTTTCACTTTGGAAGATCTGTGACTGCCTGCTCCTTAAAGCCTGCAGGCCTCTTCATTGTATCCCCACCTTCATGCATAATAAAACATTTTTACATAAAATGATTAATTTAACTCTTCTTTAAACAACCTGGCTGTGTATTGACCTTTAGTATGTGCACAAATAAATGTAAACCTCCTAAAGCAATGTGCATTACAGTATTCTTGCAGAACACAGAAAAATGTTTTAATTTTAAAAGTGACTTAGGTGAACCTGTCACTGTTCTCTTGGGTTTTATAGTCAAAGCTCTACTTTGGTTTATTTATGTTTTATTTACTTTGTAGATTTTAGCTCCTTTTCCCCTGACACAGCAGAAGACTGCTCTGTCGGTGAACGTTTTCGCTTTGGGTCTTCATTTTAGAAATTCCCTCAGCTGTGACAGTAACTTCCGAAGGTGCTCAACCGTGAATGTTAACACAAATTACATTTTAGTATTAGTTCACGCGTCTGTTTGCATGGTAAACTGTTTGCTTGCATCCACCACACCAGATGTGCTGTGCCTCATAGATCTTTTTCCAATTCAGAATCCGATCTCCTCTCTGTCTGTGTGCAGATGATCTATCTTCAGGGGGAGGGTGGGGGAGTTAGTTGTCAGACTCCAGCGGTACGAGGAGAGAGAGGGCGAGCCGTTAGCATCTCTGCAGAGCCGCTGTGACAGAGAGCAGATGTTCAACGTGATTGCTTAGCGTTGTGTTTGTGTCTATACTGCTCCTCGTCTGGTTGGAGATAAAACACAACTGTCATCTTCATCTGTCAACCTGAGCAACGCTGCAGCTCCAAACATCCAAACCCTTAAAGGCTCTGCGTTGGTTTAGTTTTCATATTTTACCTCAGATAAGCTGACGTCTGACTGTGACTTAATAGAAAGTACATTTGATGTTGGTGTTTTAGCTGTTTGTCCCAAACCAAACCACACGGTTGATCATCGCTGTTGTTTATAGACACCAGGGATCTCCAAAGTAAATAAAAAAGACATTTTCTATGGACTGTTTGAGTTGATATTAAGAGGACCGAGTCTCCCACACAGCATCTGGCAAAGCATCTGCTTCATGACAGTGTCATCAATGGACTAGCTAACATGAAACATGTTCACTGAAGTGAAGGTGTCTCAGAGAGAACACCAGACAGGCGTGACATGAGAAACCATGAAAACAAGTCGAATACTGCATTTTTAGTTGTTCAGAAGTTTTTATTTGGTCTCGTCAAAATGATCACTGTGTGCATACTGTTCTTTTTTTCTTGTGGCTGAGTGCATAATTTGCAATGAAGTATCATCAAACAGGGCAGCACAGTTGGTAGAGCTGCGCCTCTCAACGAGAAGGTTGCTGGATCAAATCCCGGCTGGGAGCCTTTCTGGGTGGAGTTTGCATGTTCTCTCCGTGCATGAGTGGGTTTTCTCTGGGTACTCTGGTTTCCTCCCACAGCCCAAAAACATGCATGTTAGACTGATTGGTAACTAAATTGTCCCTAGGTGAGAGAGTGAACGGTTTGTTTGTCTCTATGTGTCCCTGTGATGGACTGGAGACTGTCAAGGGAATTTAGGTAAATGTTTCTGGATGTTTATTACTGCTAATGTTACATTAATGTTGAACCGTGTGTGTGAGGTCAGAGACAGGAGCCTGCAGGCACTAACTCCGCAGAGGTCGAGGTCATTGTGCTGATAAGCATTATAAGAACACACCCTGCACACTGTCCGGGCCAGATCTTTTTGACCAGGACTTCAACTTAACATGTGTGTTAAACCTGTGTGAACTCTGCCCTTGCAAGTAAACTGTGTTTAAAAAAAAATCTTCTCCTGTCTTCATATGTGACTCCTATTTTAAGTAATGAAATTATATTTTTATCAAACATGTTGGTCCTTCGAGCCAGAGGGCTTTCAACAAGGAGATCAGTTCTCCCCCGTGCATGGTTCAGATCCAAACCTGGTGGTTCTGAGTCCAGATGTTGGGGCTGGCACTGTTCCTTTTTGCTCTACATCCCATCTCCTTATATTCCTGTCTCCCCTCTTCAGTCCTCTCACTGTCATTTTTCTTAACGGCTAACCTCTTTTTCTGAATAGCTTCCTGCACTTCACTATTCCATCACCAGATTTTCTTATCATCAAGGTCAAGGTATCTTCATTGTCGTTCATATCACATGTGGAACATGAGGTGGAATGAAACTACGTACACAGGGTCCCAGTTACATTCAGCATAAATACAAATTGTAAAGAAAAACAGAAATAAGATCTAAGATATGAACTAAGAAATACACTAAGCACTAATAGTACAAAACAATGCTCCAAACAACAGCAGCACGAACATGAGTCTGTGTGAACAGATGAGGACGAATGAACACAGCAACATGAAAGAAATCAGCAGCATGAGATCAGCATCATGGATCTTCAGTCACATATCAACAATAAAGTGGCATCACAGTGATTTTTTTTCTCCTGTTTAGGGATTCATAAGTGTAACTGCCTCAGGGTATAAGCTGTTCCTCAGTCTAGTGGTTCTACACTTAATGCTCCTCACCCTCCTTCCTGAGAGGAGCAGGACAAAAAGTGTGTGTGCTGGGCTAGGCCGGATTTTAGCACGGGCTTACCGGGGCTGCAGCCCGGGGCCCCGGCGCTTTGGGGTCCCCGACCAACATAGTTTACATTTCGGATTTTCGATCCAACCTGCCAATATTTTCCGATCCATGATGCACATTGGCTTCAAACTATGGAATGAATTTCCTGAACGGAGGCGTGTCTCATGAACCCAGAGTAACAAGAACTGCCTCACATTCAGAAAATCCATTTCAGAGGTTGCAGCCAGCTACAGCGTGAGGACTGAGTGAGTAGCATCTTAGCTCACAGCTAGCTAACTTTTTATCGTAACATGTCCGCTGTGTGGAAGTATTTTACACTAAACACCGCAAGACAGCAACGTGCAATGTCTGCAGAGCCATAGCGCCACATTAAACCGCGGTCAAGTTAGTTTTACGTTGGACTTTCCAGCTCCGGGGCTTCAATGGGACACCACTCTCACTGAAACAAAACACAGGCATCCCGACCCAGCTAGCTGCGTCCATTCCAACCTGCTTTGTCTGCCTGTCTTGTAGGAGGGACAGGCTAAGAGCGGCTGACCGAAATCAGAGCACCCACCCCGGACTGAACAAGGAAAAACACACCACTGAAGCCCCGGAGCTCAACTGTTTACAGAGAAGTTGCTAAACTTCATCATAATTAATAGTGGTATAACGGTACACGTGGGTGTACTGAACCGTTTTGGTACGGCATGTTCAGTTCGGTCTACTTGCGTACCATTTCGGTCATTTTTTCACTCATTAAATTGTATTAACGAGAGATTATGCGGCGGAACTAAAATTTCTAAGCTTGTTTCAGCACGGCACTATTATCCCGGAGCATGTAACATTTAGCAGCCTAGCATCTTGTTGCGGTCATAGACATAAACATTTTAAACGTAAACGTATTTATGTTTATAGTTGCGGTCTCCTGTGTTGGAACATTATGTCTTTCTTGTTAAAAGACGTGAACAAATCCAAAGCTGTGTGTGGACATTGTTTCACGGAGATTGGAACAGCAGTAGGCAACACGTCTAACTTGTTAACGCTCTTGAAACGACATCATCCGAACATGAATGCCTTCTACAAGCAAGAAAAACAGCTTGTTGCAAACACCGATAACGGCAGCATTTAAAAAACCATCAGGTAATTCAGATTGGTCCAGAGCAATAACACAAGCTTTAGGAGTTTTTAAAGCTCTGGATCCACGTCTGAATGTTGTTGATGCGCTGACTTTAAAGTTACCGAGTCCTGCTACAACATCCATCATGTCAACACTTCAGCCAAAAAGTTCAGCACTTTATGAAAAAGCTAAAACTGATGTTGTCAACAATCCTTGGACCAGATTAAAGCCCTGCCCTGATGATGATGACCGAGAGATTCAACCACCTCATAACAACCGTTCAAGAGGTATTGTTCTTTTATTATTATTATCTAATTAACCTTTTTAAATTAAAAGTTATAATCTTATTCTCTTTTTTTTTCTTCCTCTTTGTGTTTTATTTCCAGTCTGGGACAGCGATAGCAGCTGTCTTCTTCCTGTTCAGGAACGTCCACCAGATCACCTCCAGTAGAAGTCTGTGATGACTGAACTCTGCACTTTTCCAGAGACCTGTCCCACCTGGGGGGAGCAGGTCCAAGAAGAGGTTGTGAATAATGAGGACAAATACAGCCTCACAGCAAAATTAGCAAAGCTCTACCTCTTTATTCCTGCTACTGTTGTTAGTGAGCAGTTTTCTCCACCGCTGGATATGTTCACTGCAACTAGATCTGTGCTTTTGGCAGAAAATGTGGACAAGTTGGTCTTTTTGGACAACAACCTAAAACTTGATTAGATTGTTAACAGTCTGTTGCTGCTTATTGCTCTGGTTTTGGCTGTTATTATATTTATTAAGATTTTTATTATTGTTAGTATAGTTTGGTAATTGTAAAGAGTCCCATTTATTTAAAATACAATCCAAATGGGTCACTTTTATTTATTTTATACAAACATGTTGTTTACTTGGCATATTTTCAAAATAAACATTTTGTAAGTCTTTCTTTTGTCTTTTTTTTTTTTTGTATTGAAAATCAACCGAACCGAGACCTCCTTAAAACTGAACCAAACCGAAATGTAATTTTAGTGTACCGTTTCACCCCTATCCAGTACTGTTCCAATCATGCAAGTAATATTAAGCTGACAATCATGTGTTGTGTACAATTAAAAAACATGTTAATGTGCGTTGACAAACCGCAATGTAGCGAGTCTGAGACAGATGAACGTCTAAGTAGTGAGGGACTATTGTACAATCAATGATATGGACAAAAAAGCACTGACTTGCAGAAACAAAGTGTCACAGACATGTCCAATTGTTAAAGCCTTTATTTTCCTAACAGAACTGTTAGCTGTTTGTCATTACATCCCACTTTAGGGTCAGCAGCATTTCTTTTCTCAGTCATTTTCCTTGAGTGGTGAAACTGGTTCTGTGTGACGCCACAAAGGGAAGAAAATCCACTGTTGTGGCAAATTAGCATACTAAGTAGAGGGTGCATCTCTCTTAGTGGGAAAATCTAATTTGACAAATTAGGGGATTTGTGAGAAAACAATTTTCCACTACGCCTTCAAATACTTTTTTTATGTATACATATATACAAAGTTTTCTTTCGTTCTTTTTTATCTTTAAATCCATTTACAGGCTCATCAAGTGCAGGAACAAGTCTCATGGTTTTGAGGAACATCTCAATTGGGTTTGATCTCTCTTATCAGCTTTCCGACAGACTAGGATGGAAAATAATGAGTTCTTCCTTCGCCTCTCTGCTTCTGTCACGCTGCATCAGTCCATTTTTGTGCCTCATTCAGCCCCTATTTTGTATTTTACTTACTTAGCCCTTTATTCCTCCGTAACTTCCCATAATTCAACCCTTTCAGCAAACTAAAGGATGGATAATGACATCAGTTCCATAAAAAGATTAAGTATTTTCCAGTGCTTTTATTTTACTTCCTGGAAAACACTTTATTGCTTGACCTCTGGTTGAAGGTCTGGGAGCCATTTAGGTCCATTTTGGGCAAAAGCTTATTTGACAGCATGGTTGAGGTTTTTATTTTTTCTTGTGGGAGTTCTGCTGTAATGATGTTGGACACTTCACTTGAAAACAAACTTGGTATCAAACGCAGTGTGATCACAGAGTTAAATATGGTCGTGTTTTTTTTTTTTTTTTGCAAAGCTCATAGTCACATAAACACTTTTATATTAATAGCTTGTTAACTCAAGTAGCTATCAGCCAATCACATGGCAGAAAATCATTGCTTTTAGGCATGTAGATGTAGTGAAGATGATGCTTAAGTTCAAAGTGGGCATCAGAATGGAGAGAAAAAGGGAGATTTATGTGACTTTCAACATAACAGGGCTGTTGATGGTCACCATGGCGATCTCTTTAACCTGGTGGGATGGGTTGTCCTTCAAACCCAGCAGCTACATCATTGGCTTCACTTTGTCTACAAGCTAATCCTGAGTAAAACAGCACTTTATCCATCACCTCTTTTTCACCTCATCCATCATGTTTACTGCTCTAGATCAAGAGACTACTGTACTGTATATAAAGTTCATCAATCCAAAAATCTACTTTGTTAAACGTAACACATTTCGCTTTGCTGCAGCAGACAGCAGGAAGACCTTACAAAACCCTCTCAAGCTCACAGTTTTGACTCCTCTCACAAATTTAAAGCCTAAACTACAACAGACTACAGTATAGTTGATTGCTGCTCTTACTGATTATCCTTGGATGCACTTTGACACATTTATTTACACTTTTACGAAGATACTTCTTACATTTTTATACAAATGTCTTCAGCACATGCATATTTTTAACACACATTTATTATTTCTTTTTTAAGTGTACCCATTTCTTGTATGAATGTACTTATTGGCTGTTCAAACACATGGAAGAAATGTGGGGTGTGGCAGTGTAGTACTGTGTCTTACCTCTGGTGGCACTGTTAATACAATGCATGAAGTAGGTGGTTGGAGCATGCCCATTGCTGTCTCTCTTTATATTGACAACATGTTTGATTACACATGTGCTACACATGCTGATGTTCTACAGTCTGTCTAATACATTGAATGAATGTGTGTGGCTTATTTCTTCTTTCTAATCTGTCATAAATGCATGGTTAAATACTGTACACAGGGTGAGGCAGAAAGTACCATACCACACTGATAGGGGGCAGTGCTGCTCCGTAGGGACAATGAAACAGGTGCACGGACCGACTAACAGATGAGGTCAGGCAAGAATCCCTGTGGACTATGATGTTTGCAGATGCCATTGTGATCTGTGGTGAGAACAGGGAACAGGTGGAAGAGAACTTGGAGAGGTGGAGGTATGCACTTGAAAGAAGAG
>JARVGS010000979.1:28619641-28641398 GCA_031762315.1 Hypsolebias antenori | reverse complement strand
TGTACGGTTATGTGTAGGAAACAGGTTCAATAAGCCGACGCCCACGTCACACGCTGCCTCTTATACGAGGGGGTGCATATCTCGGCAGGGGTACAGTTCTCGGCATAACACCGGCTCTTCTTCTTCTAATACGTGTCAGTGGTGGTTAGTAAAGAGCTTAATGTAGCACTAGCGCCACCAGCTGGTAAGGTGCGTCAATATTAATGTTCCGCCCACTACAGGCGAACCACCCGCCCACTAAAAGGGGAGCAATGTGGAGACAGAAACAAAGCGGTCCCACAGGAACCGGCCCAAATAAGCCACAATGGGAGCTTACAAGAACCAGCCCTGTGGATAAGTGGCATTAGTTGTTGTGTTGGCTGAGAAGTGATCTTCTTTGAGCATCAGCAAGCCAACCCCAGGAATCAGTGGGGAGCCAGGCTCCAGTCCCTTTCCACCTCGGACAGTGCAAGCCAGCTGAAATGTGGAGTCCACAAAATTCTCTCAAACACCCTGGAACGATGGTGCTGTCTGGCCAGATGAAGTTCTGGAGGAGTTCATCACCTTCTGGGATGATAAGTCCCAGCCTCCTTCCATCGTATCCATTGTGGTTATGAAATGGACTTCCCTGGTAGGATAAAACATCTTTCTCCTGATGAAAGGAAATGACACTCAGTGCCAACTAAGTTCTAGACACTTTAGTTTACTTTATGAATCCAAGCTAAAGTTTACCTAATTTTTTTTGTCATAAATTGAATAACATCTCAAACTTTTAAACTATTTTATACTATTCACCCTTCTGAAATAACACTATTGGTTATTCATTCATATTTCATATTTGTCATAGTTCCATATTGTCACTGTTCAAACTGAAAATAAACATTACAGAACTGTAATTTTAACTGGCCGGGTTTTGTGTTTTCTTATTCAAGTGAAGAAACATTGCCAAAAAACATTATTCCTTTGATCAAGGTCAACTTGCATTCATTATTTTGATTGCACACCTGTAAACTGGGTGTTCCGACCTGTTTATTTAAGTATATCTCTGCAGTATTAAAAATAACTATTATAGGCCTTGAGGTGCAACTGTATCTTATTACCCAAATAAATTAGTTTGAATTTTGTTCAAATAAAATCATTTTTAAAATTTCCAACACTTTTCCACACATTTCCAAACTATGATTTGCTCCTACCATTACTGTAGATGTGGCTGCCATGTATTGCTCCTGCGGGGTTTGGGCTAGTGCAGGTGCAGTGTGGTGGGTTGGTATATTATACTGGTGGTATGTGCAGAGGGCTGGTGAGAGGATGCAGTGGGCCACAATGGGGGGCTGACTGGAGTAGTAGGCATCCACTGCTGTGTGGTAGGTGGTGTCATGGATTTGGGCATTGCAGCATGAAGAAAAGTAGACATCATCTGAAAGAACATCTGGCTGTTGGCCCTCTGCTGCTCTTGCATTAACTGGAAATGTATTTCTTCAGCTTGCTGCTGCATTTTTAAGAAGGTCTCAAAAGAGGTGGACTCATTCATTCTTTTGCATTCATCCTCATCCCTTTTTCTCTGGTCATCAAGGTAGCTCTCAAGCATTTTCTCAAACCTGTCAGCCTTTGTCCTCTTCTGAGCCCCAGGTACAGCCATCTTTGGTTGGCCCCTTTCTTCATCCAGCAGGGAGCTTGTGGTGGCTACCTCTTCAACTTCAAAGTCAGTGGCACTTTTATCTGCATGATTAAAATGTTACAAACACGTCACCACAGTTCAGCACTGGAATTATCCATATTGGCGCATCTATTTATAATAAACAAGGGCAAATAAACGCAAACTGGCAAGATGTAACTGCTCATTCTATAATATAGCATAATGTCAATATTGAAATAGTTTTGCTCAAGCATTATTACTCCTTACTACATTATTGTCTCCTGACCTGCCACTTTTCCTGAGCATGTCACATATTTTAATATATTGTAGGCTAAGTTTTTTTTTTTTTAACCTTGTTGCAGCACTGTTCGATTGTGCGAGGGAATCCCAACATCTCCATTTTCAAACTAATTGGCTTGTAAACCTCGTTGTTCTTGTGGATTGTAACAAGTAACTGCAAAATATTTTTGTCTGACCATACTTGTATTAGAGCCTTTAACTCCTCTTCACGTCTGACCACAAGCCATTTTCTCCCGCTAGTGTTATTTGTTTTGGTTGAATTCACCAAGAATGCCCTGCGTTGTTGTCCACTTTCTGCTTGTGGAGCGGTGTACGGTCTGCTTGCGTTCACACTGCATTCGAACCACGCTAGAGTTTTACTTCAACCAGACCAAGACCTAGGTTTTTAGGCGGACCAGAATTCGCCTTTTTAGTCTGTGTCAGAGTTCGATGGTGTGTTCACACCTGCCCAAACTAACTGGATTTTCTAGGCAAACAGACTAGAGTTCGGGACAACAGGGCTGTTGTGAATGCACCCTAAATGTTATTTGTGTAATTCCTGAGGGAATTGTGATTTAAATAATTAGTTAGCTTCTTGATTAACAGATCTCTTATGCAAATGAACTATCGTATTTGCCAGTCTATAGTACACACCTGACTGTAAGCCGTGCATGCAAAATTTGAAATAAAACACAGTTTTGTACATAAGACGCGCTGGAGGTATATAAGCCACAGGTGTCCAACATTTAATATCAAAAATTGTACACAGCTCCTGGTAGAATGTGCAGCTCTTGTAGTACAAGAATCAACTACCAGATAGCATTTCATAGACTTTGGTTTGCCTTCAACACATACACACAGACTGATCCCACAGAACTTTAGGATGAGATGCTCGCTCTTTGACTCATTGTTACCAGTAATCTACTAAAGTACCGTAAGTAATCATTCAACCTACAGAATGAGCACAAAAATTAGTCTAAGAAGAACACACTACTGGTAATAATCACTGCAGAGAACAATGCTAAACACCTATGTAACGGAAATTTAAAAAGTAACATACCGGTAAATTTTACCCACAATCCCTACCTGAGGTCATGTGACCTACAGTCACATAGTACCAATTACAGTATGGCAAATGTTCATTAAATTACTGCCATTGATGTTTTTTTTTTTCATTGTGCTTTAAAAGTATAATGCGAGATACATCGATATTGAATTATCGTCCAGCACTACATTCTCTCAGTTTAAACTTTTGATCTGTGATTTGTGTTCTATTCTGAATAAAATATTAGATGTTGGCACCTCCACATCATTGAATTCAGTTTTTATTCTTTAGTGTCCCAACTTTTTTGGAATCCGGTTTGTAGGAATGGGGCCAATCCGGCATTGGTATTGGTATTAGCATCCGATACCAGCATAATTTACGTATCAGATTTTTCCGATCCAAACCTGCAGAGATTTCCGATCCATGATGCATATGTCTGTGTCTGCTGAAACATCTCCACATGTGATTCCCTGCCCGCTGCTCTGCAAGTTCACTTCAAACTATGAAATGGATTTCATGAATGGAGGCGTGTTTCAGGAAACCCAGAGTACCGGTAATAAGACCCGCCTCACATTCAGAAAATCAGTTTCATAGTTTGCAGCCAGCTAAAACGAGTAAATACTGAGGAAGACTGAGCAGCACTCTGGCTAATGGCTAACCAACTTTTCATTGCAACATGTCAGCTGTGTGGAAGTGTTTTACACTAAACACTGCAAGACAGCAACGTGCAATGTCTGCAGAGCCGCTGCACCGAGAGGAGAAAGCTCCTTTGCGACCTACAGTACACCGAACTTAATAAACATTTTTAAAAATAACACATTAAGGAGCACGAAGATTGTTTAGCCAGGCACTGCAGTGTGTTCCTCTCGTTCAGTCCAAAGCAGGCAATCTGATTTCAGTCAGCTGCGCTGAGTCTGTCCATCTCGGAAGTGGGACAGACCGAGCGTGGCTGACCCAAATCAGACTTCCTGCTTTGCAACTTGATCGAATACTTACAGCCAAGATATAGTTTACCCTCCAGGATATATTTATTTTAAGTTTTTATTTATAAATTTATTCATTTTAAAATACAATACAAAAAAAATCCCATAACAAGAAGATACAAAATATAAAATGAAAGGTAGCAGAAAGAACCAGTACAGTATTTATCAGTACAACAGTAGACAATCATAAAAAAACATATGAATTGAAAAATAAAAGAAAATTATGTTTGAAAAAGAATGAAGCAAAAACAGCTACATTATAAAGCAATGTAAAATACTAAAAACAGGAACATGTCTGTATTGTTTTTTTGTTTGTTTGTTTTAACTTAACTTTTTTAGATTTTTCTTTCTGGATTATTGAGCATGCATCTGGATATGTCTGTGTTGGTTTTTGCCATGAACTTAGCAGATGTTTGAAGCCATTTAATCATTTTAATATCTACTTTGGTGTATTGTTTTTATGCTATTAGTGCTTAGTGTATATTTAGTTTTTTCTCAGTTCATATCTTAGATCTTATTGCTGTTTTTATTTTACATTTTATTGTGGGATGTAACTGGGACCCTGTGTACATAATCTTTTTCCACCACATGTAACACAAGTGTTGTGTATGACAATAAAACTCTGACTCTGACTGACTCTGACTTTAAAGCTATGAATAAAAACATGGTTTGTGTTGGCAGGATTTAATTCTAACTTTGAAACTTAGCCAACATTAAAATAACTTACCTCAAGTTGCCCTTTTGGACATGCATGCATATATTTGTATAAATTGTACTTGCCTGTAGAGAGGAGATTATTACAGCTTCGTATAAAATCAATAATGATGATGATATCGGAATAGTATTGTAACGGCTGTCGTGGAACTTTAACAAACAGTGAGAGATAAATTGCTGAGCTTGAATAAGAGATCAGATCTGATCTTGTAATTGTCTTTATTAGGAGGCTTCAAATATGACAAGCATCCGAAGGCTCTGTCTCTCTCTGCAGTCACGAGATGAGCCCCAAACAAAGGATACATTGAGTTTTTGTAGGTAGTCACAAAAACATGGACACATATTTCCTAATACAGGATGTTCACATAGGTGGTATTCTTCAGATAAGATCAGGCGTTGGACTTGAGTTCTGGGCGAGGAACTAGCCAAGTCAGCATCATTAGCAAGTACAGTTCAGAAACAGAACAGTATGGGGTGCCGTTTGTAAAGTTGCACAATCAAAAATTATAATCAACATTTTGGCTTATTTAGCTTTTAATGAGAAAAAAATAGTTTTTTTTTTTTCAAGTCATATTTTCACCATGTTATTCATACATTTATAAATGTCATAGTTGTTGTTATAATTTAAAGGGAACAGACATTTTTGTGAAACCTAGATACAAAACCAGTTAAAAGAGTCGGTCTACATCAATACAGGGAATAAGTTTATGGAATAATTTGGAAAACGATGTTAAACAAGTAACGTCTATTTCTATATTTAAGAAAATGATTAAAACTAACTTGCTGAAAAAATATGTATAAAAGTTAGTCAATATGTAATGTAATAGAAATGTAAACACGTGATGAGGTCTTTATTTTGTTATATTATTCAAAGATGATCATTATTTTGAATTGATTATTTGAATTGTTTGTTTTCCTTTTTTTTAAAGAGCAAAAAGGGACAGATATAAGATTCTTTCTTCTTCTGCCACCTTTCATTTTAGATTTTTTTCCTTTCTTGTTTTTTTCATTATTATGAAATTGTAATTTCTTTTAATCTGAAATGAATGACTAAAATAAAATAAAATAAAATAAAAATTGCTACAAAAATTGTGCAACAGCTGTAAGAGCTGGTGACATATATTCAGTAACAGCCATATGCATAGCATTTTAACTTAATGTATATTAAATGAAAAACGTTAAATATTATTTATTAGCATTAGTCACCTGCGATGCTGTCTCACTTGTGGGGGCTTGTTCCAGGTTCCTATATGCAGTGTGGGATCCTCTGTACTCCTGTGCATGAAGGACAGCCTTTTTAAGTTCAACGTTTTTGTCCATCCATTGCGTCGTAGGACTAATCATGCTAACGAGGCTAATACGCGTCTAAATGTCTTTGGTAAAACTCACCCAACAAGTAGCTTCTCAATTTAGCTTCTCAACGTCGTCGGAAGTGATGGTTGTAACTTGGGTAACGTTACGTCGGAAAAATATTTCAGACTGCGGACAATGTAGCGAGGCTCATCGCAGTCCACAAGTGTTTGGAATTTGACATCCTCACTATTGAAAAATAAAACTTCCACACCACTGATATTTTGAAAATTCCTCTCCGTCGTGAGATCAGATGACATCATCGCATTGCACTGCCGCTGCAACGTCATCACTAGTGCTTAAACAGACTACTTGAGTAATCTACACATCGGTTCCTAGGACATCAATCGAGCTTTTAAATTTCATGTCGAGTATTTGTAGTGACGTCATTACAAACTGGTGTTACACCATATTCTGTGACCACCGTATATTGTGACCGTAGGGGGCGGTGTTGCATGCACTGTTGCAGGTCACAGAATATGGTGTAACACCGGATCCAATGACCGAACCAGAACCAGCTTCCTATGACCTTGTTTCACAAACAAAAAGCAAAAAATATTCATCTCTAAACCTATTTAAAAACCTATAATCATGTTAATCATGGAAATCAATGAAATGAATAAATAAATAAAAAAAAATAATAAAAAAAATAAATTTTTAAAACTAAACCTAATTTGTATCACTGCTGGTGGTGGTGTAGGGTGGTCGACCTCCCCACTGTTTTTAAGTTTCGTTTTTGATGTGCTGCACATTTCTTTCATTTTTGCAGCTTAATAATAATAATAGTTTTGGTTTTCCTGTGACTTATTTGCAGTATGATGAATGGTATGAACATAATATATGCTCCCAATGTTTTGTCTTTTTTTTTGTTGTACATTTTTTTTTGCATTTTTATTTATTTATTTATTTATTTTTGTATCTTAAGATCCTATGACATCATCAACTACTCGAGTTCTACTCGAGCTTTATTTTGTTAATGTCGAGTTTAAAAAATGTCACTCGTTCAACCCCTAGTGGCAGCAGGTATAATGAAAAGAGAAGGGGACCGAGGATGGACCTCTGTGGTACCCCCCACTGAAGCACTGTAGATGCTGAACTGAAATCATTGATATTGACACAAAAGGTTCTGTCCGAGAGGTAGGACTCAAACCATTTGAGGGCAGACCCTGTGATGCCCACCCACTGCTCCAGCCTAGAAATGAGGATGTTGTGGTCGATGGTGTCAAAAGCGGATGCAAGGTCCAATAAGACAACAATCAGTACAGAATCAGAGAATTCAAAACTCCTGTGTGATGATTCTTCAGATCGATATGGTTCAGATCACGTCTATAAATTCATTCAACCTTTATACAGGTTAGTCTCACTGAGTCATGAGGACTCATTTTCAAGAAACCTGTAACTAAACAACCTGTAAAAAGCTGCATAAAGTTGTGCATAACTGGGAGACAGTGGCAGCTTTGGCGCTGCTGAAAGACATTTATATGTACCAGTAAATGTGAGGCAGTGTTTTTGGGGATCACATTGACCAAATACTCATCAAGTATTTCAGCTGTTCCTGAGCCGTCATATTAGCAGTACGAGACAGACTCATACACGACACCCAGATTTATTACTCCTACACTGTGGATGAAACACTCCAGTCACTGGTTTCTTGACATGAACTTTTTATTAGATAAGTCTGTAATTTCGACCAAGCTCCTGAGTGCCACTATATACGATCAACAGCAAACTGCTGTTAATAAGCTCAAGAGCACATAGCCCGACAGTTGGGAAACTTTTTGAATATTCAAAGGGAAGCATCACTTCTCATAACAAGCAATACGATGCGAGATTGTGCAGAACATATTTATAGGTTGAAATGGTCTTAGCTAAACTTGGCAGGTGACATTCATTTAAAGAATGCTAGGCCTTTATTACTATAAAGCTCACAGATTCATTTGTTGCAAACACTCAGTGGAATTTATATTTGTAGGTTTAGTCAAAAACAAAGTGTTTGCAGGCTGGTTGTGCAAACATTTCTTCCCTGGCTCTTGAGGATCATTGGTTCATCATAACCACCAAAGATTAAACTATGATCTTTTCTGATGGCAAAGTTCATGCTCAATAATCCAGGTAAAAACATCCAACAGTCAGGTCCTCTGGACGATAACACTGTCCAGAGGGCCTGACTTAACTTGGCTAGATCTTCTCTGATGGTTTAGGTTCAGAGGTCAGGACCTGCAATAAAGCAAGACACACGTATTGACTGTCATACAGGATTACTTGTCACTTCTTTGTACTCCTGATTTATCAGAAAAGGTGAAATTAAGACAAAAAAGACTTAAAATACACAAAATGTTTTAATAAGCTGCACACTCACAAATTTAAAGCAATCACATTTTACTGCCAAAACTTTTAACACACCATGCATCTAAAACAAATCTCAAAAATTTTTCATATGAACTTCACAGTATGATTAAAAAAAAAAAAGAAAAACAACTACAACTAGCAACACACAGAAGACAAAAAAAAAAAAAAAAACAGTCAAAAAACCAACTTTATTATGATGCAGCTGATGACTTCTAACTACGTATTATACAGAAATATTGACTAAACAATCTGTACATAACTGGTTAAAATCACCTAAAAACTAAACAAACAAGTGAGCTAATTAAAACGCGGCAACTTAGAAATGTTGCGGCAGGTAGTGTTTGAAAGTAACATTTGTTTTTCACATAAGAAAAATAGGTTTAAGATATATGATGATTTTATAAATTCAGATAAACAGGGGAAGAGGAATTTAACAGTGACTCAGACCCTGAGCTCTCAGGCACTTCGGATAAAAAGCAACAGATCTTCAGTGTTTAGCTTCCCAACACCCCTCACCCACCCACACACACACACACACACACATGCGCACACACACACCCACACTAAGTCATACACTTTCATCTACTCGGTCTAAACTCCACTACATAAGATTAAGGAAAAATAGCACTCTTAAATCGGTTTTTCAAGGGAATCAAAGTCCCTCACACAAAATATAACATATTCCTTCCAACTCAAGCAGGAAGCATCAAAATCTGCACAGGTACTAACTAATAAATACTAGAAATGCAGCAATAACTTATCTGCTGTGAACGCTGCAGATAACGCTGATATATAACAAAAGCATGAGACACTGCAGAGAACATTCCTATAAAGAAGCTGAGGTTGGGCCTGCATAGTAAAATAACAGGGCATTTCAAAAATGATTCTATCAGCTGCAGTAAATCAACATAAAGTACAGAATGTTGCACGAATCTCAGTTTACAAATATTTAACTCAATATTTATCACTACACAAAGAAAACGCAAACAATGCAGCCCAACAACTTTGTACTAATAAATTATTATGGATATTTTCTTACCAGCCCTGCCTGCATCTCCTTCAGCAAATTAATTTTCTTGAGGTCTTAGGTTCCTCATTCAAACTAGATTTTTTTGTAATGAGTAAAAAATAAAAAACACTAGAGAAAAGAAAACATACTGAAAATGATTTTAAAAAGCAAGCGTTCTAATTTCTATAATTACATGTAGTTAATTTTTCTACAGCTACTTCATTTACCTTTCTAACTACAACATACCTGTTGATGATCAACAGAAACTAAAAGTTACATCTCTGACAAATTACACAAGACAAACCAGAGCGGTGTTTTCTATTAAAATTGAGGCATTAGGTTTTATAAATCTTTCATGTAAAACAAACCGATGTAAAAACTGAAATGTGTGAAAAAAACATGTAATATGGCCTCAGGTCAAGAGAACTTGTCTGTTGTGTAACTGCAGATCTCGAATATATTTTCTTATGCATGTGTAGGCTACAAATGTTGACCTTTGTTACATTATGTTTATGATTGTTTAAAAGGTTTTGTTTTAATGCCAATTATCCATTAACCAAATCCCATAAAACTATCGCATGACTTCTAAAACTTGAGACAAAACAAGGATACATTTTAGCATCTGCATCGAGCTCTGTACTGTAGCACCCCCAACTGGCTGAAGTTGTAGGTGCATCCATTTAAAATACTGTATCCGTGTTCAAATTCACCATTAGATCTCACACAAGTCATCAAGCAGCAAAGCCTAAGCAAAGAATCCCAGCAACACTTCAAATGAAATCAAATTGACTAAAATGATTGTTGGCTATCCTACCATATCTTAGAGAAATAATGTTACTAATGACAAAAAATGTTAAATCGTGTCATCTGGACCAGTTTCAAAAATTCAGATTATACTAAAGGGAGAACTATCAATATACAGTAGTTTTACCAGCTCTGGACTGGTTTAACCATCAGAACACCACAGGGTAACAGCTTTGTTTCTGTAAGGTATCGAGCTCTCTGCTGTTTTGGAGCATGTGAAAAAAAGTCAGAGGTGCTTTAAAATGTTTTGCTGTTGTTCTGTCATATTTTTCTGTATAAACAGACTTGAAGCAAAGAAAACAAAAACAGTAGCAGATGGAAAACATTGAAGTTGCTTTGTGATAAGCGACCACAGTTTGTGTATATTTGTCTGATGCCAGTAGTCTGCTGGTCAACAAAGCAACTGAGGCCAGTAATGATCAAACTCATTCACAACAAGAACTGTCTGTATTTTCATGAAATGTCTTCTATAGTCTGTACACAGCCTTTAGGTTGAACAGCAAATACAGACTTATAGTGTTCAGATTTCCTCAGTTCTGCATTAAGTACTGATGGAAATAAATCCCAAACAGAGAACTAATCACTTGACAGGCAGCCACCCACCAGGTGAGGAAGGCAAACAAACCGCGGAAGAAAAGGGGAGTAAGGACAGACCGCAGTGCTGTGAACATCTCTAACAGATGAGTAACTGTGGCCTGGATGTCCTCCTCCATGTCTTCCACCCCTTCCTCGTCATCATCGAGACCATCGAGCGGCACAGGAGCTGCTGTGGGCATCACCGGTGCTGGCGTCATCCCAGGGACTTCGTCAGTAGCTACACCCCAGGAGAAGCCTCCTGCAAGAAACCAAAGCCTGTTAGACTCCACTGAGAATAGTTAGAGCTAAATTTGGTGCTTTGCCACGGTCTCATTGGTTCTGCACCACACTGTGCCCACCCCCACTCAGCTCAGTTCATGGGATCATCTTGTTTGTGGGTTAAAGTGAACTGCTCCAAGGTGATGACTTTGATGCAAGCAGGCAGCAGCCATTGATTGGTCAGTGAAGCTACGTCACTGTATGACCCGCTTAGCACATGCATGTCAAGCCTTACAGACGGTCTGTAAATTACATGGATTTCCCCCATTTTTTTCAAGACTATGGACATACAGAGAAAGTCTTACAGACTTTTCCAAAACTCAGCTTCAAATTTATTTGTTGGCCCGTAAGTAAACGCTAAAGTCGGCCCCTCCTCCTCCTCACTGATGCTGCTTTCAACAAATAAACAGAACCAGAGCCACAGCTTGACCCAATCAGAGCAGAGTGGGTTGTGCTGTCTGATGCACAGTGGGTGGATCAGTGTTTCTAACTTAGAGAAAAAATGCAGGTGAGAGCACCAGTCAGTGTCTCCTTGTCTATTTCCCAAGGAAAACATCTTGCTACCCTAACCAAAGGTGATGACGCAATTAATTATTAAACGTCTACATATTAAATGTGTTCGCATGAGACCAATTCACAGCAGCTAGGGCAGAACTGATACATCGTTATCCACACTGTGCCACAACCTCCCCAGGATTTTTATATCTAAAAATCTAACTTTAATTAAATGTTAATGTGTTCTGAGCACCACTGTCATCATACAGACGTGTATAACTTACGCACGTGACTGAACTCCAGGTCCAAGAGAGAGCGCACCGCCGTGGGAGTGCCCTCAGCCTGCTACTGTTGCTCATAGTGAGGAGGCTGTGTGTGCTGCTTTAGTTCTTATAATTAAATAGTAACACTAAAAGGATGAATACACTGTATGCCACAGATTATTAAAAAAAAAAGATGTGTCTGTTTTTAATTTCCCCACAAATTTAAGAAGCTCCCTCCCTGTGAGAGTCAGTTTCAGGTGTTTGCAACTTATCATAAATATCTGCAAAATTCAATTTGACACTGTTTAAAAATTGTGTTGTGGCTGTTTGAATGTGATAAATTTGATTATATTTAACTGTACAGTGATAAACATTAATTTAATAAATGATCAAGTATGATCATCCTCTAGGTGTAAAAATCAGTCATAATGTTAATTTCTGCTTTAATCTCTGCTTTAAATATGCTGTGAGTGTCTCTCTTGTAAAGTCTGATGAGGAGAACGAAGAAGTTCCACTCGAGCAGCTCCTGCCACCCAGTAGCTTGGATATTCCAAGAAGTCCACAAGATAGTTGACTGAGAATGATTGTATATTGTAAATTTTGTAATATACTTATTATATTTTTCTTAAGATTTTTTTTTTTGCTTTCTGACAACCAAAAATGTTTTGCTGACAACCAGATTTTGTACGCTGGACAGTTTGGAAAATGTTCTTATGTCTACGCCTGCTAATCTTAGCATCGGTAGTATTTTCCCACCATCTATTTAAAAATCTAATTATTCTACATACTGATATATACTCCTGTTTCTATTGTTTTGAAACGCTGAAAAAAAAATTTAAAATTCAACTTTTAACGTTGTGATAATTCTAAACCTAAGCTGCTTTGAACTGCTTCAGTTTAATCAGATTTGATAAGTGACTAATGAGAGGTTTTGATAATATAGTCAGCAAATCTAAAAAGAACCTAAACCAATTATTTTTGTTAAAAAACAGTGCAACATCAAGTTGCAGCGTTCTAGTTTAAGACCTATTGCTATTTTAGGCCAACCATCTCCTCAACATGACCCAACTTTTAATTAAACCAACATTTCAAATGTTATTCTTGGCAAAGAAACTGAACAAGCTTGTTTCTTAAAGTATCAAGCCAATCTTTTACAGTAAGTCTATAAAGGAAAAGCTGAAATGTGTGAATGACACGCTGAAACAAAACGATCATGAGGAGAGAGGCTGTGTTTTACATACCGAGTGCCTTGAGTGACAGAGTGGAGAAGAGGATGAGCAGAATCGGAACCAGATACTGAAGAGTGACTACTGTCAGATAACAAAACACACGTGTAACCTGAAAGATAAAATGGAAATTGTACCCCTTTTTTGTTGTTTAAATAAAAACAACAACAACAACAACAACAAAAAAAATCTTGTTGAAATGTAAAATGTTTGTTATTTTGATGGACAGAAAAATAAATCTTGTTGCATTGTAAAAATGTTTCTGACCTTCCTCTGGATGTCAATGGCAGCAATTCTTCCTGCCTCCTTCTTCATCTGCTCCACCCACTTCTGAGCCAGGTTGAGGTAGGCCTGCAGGTGGTAACGGGTCAGCGCCAGCCGCAGCACACACAGCGCCACCACGATCCACAGACGCATACCATCAAATGCTGCACTGGACACTCTGCAAAAGAGATGTTGCAAAAGATCAGCTTATTCTTGAATGCAGTTTTTTATATATATAGGTTACTAGTTATGAATAAAAATAAGCAATTGTGTATACCCACTCACAGTGTAACTGAAGTTTTTCCCATAGGTGCTTTGGCCAGAAAGTCCCTAGCAATGGGCTTCACCCAGAGAACCAACACAAGGATCGGAGATAAGAAACTCATGTGCAGCAAAATCCTGCGGAGACATGTTAAGAGGCATCAGTGAGAGATCAGCACGGTTAAAGTCTGGTTATACCAGCAGAGGGACTACTTACTGGATGAGCGGGCGGCCTGAGTTAATCTGCACAGCATCTAGATGAGTCTGAGCCAAGCGCAGTCCAGGGAAAGCCAGGAGGGCTCCAATATATGCACAGACAGCAGCCAGGCTGAGCTTCACCGTCAGCTTTGTCACAGGGATTCTGATATCAATACATGCAGAAATGATAAATAAGACCAGTGTCAGCATGGCTACTTCTAGTAAGGGTTTATAGATGCAACAAGATACAGAAAACACTTCTAAAACCAGACATTCTTCCAGTACTGTATTTGAGTATCAGTTTGAAAATTAAGACACTTACGACCAGTCAGCATAGCCCTGCTGTTTGGCAAAGATCTCCAAATTATCAAATAGGCTGGAAAAACCAGGCTCAAGGCCAAATTCTAGGTAGTCCTCCCTGACCACCAGAACCAGCATGGCCACCAGCAGAGATAGAAAGCCGAAGGCGAGGCACACCGAACGCTCACCTCCCTCTTCAGATCGGAAGTAGTGACTCATCAAAGTTTGAAGAGTCTTTCTGAAGGTTGTGGATTTAAGGAACTCAACCAACAAGATTTAAAGGAAAACTGCAAATCCTGACATTGAGCAACCAAAACAAAAAGGTTTTAGTTATTTTAGCAAAAATCTCAGATCTGAGGATCATATAAATTAATTACAAAACATTATATTACCTGATATATATGTTATACTTACAAACAAGTAAAACTCAAATGCTGCCTGAAACAAGATGATAAGCACACATTGCACCGCTATAAGTAAAGTTCTGAGAAACGTCTCTGCAAAAAAAAAAGGTCCAGAAGACCTGACTAAACATCGTTGGATATAGAGTTCTTGTACTTTTCCCTTAAGTTAAACTCAAGCACTTTCAAGTTATTTGCGGATGAATTTGAACATTTTAAGGCACTCCATAATTGATTGTTAACATATTTTTTATCATATACATGTTCAAAAAGTGCATTTTGTTCCCTCATCAAATTAAATCAAGTGTTATACTTAAAATGTCAAGAAATGTAAGAAATTAACTTCTCTTAAAGTCAATCACTTATCTTAAAGTAAGCTGCATTCTAAATGTACAGGTAGTCCTCGACTTACGACGTAGATCCGTTCCTACGTGGCGTCGTAAACCGATTTTTGACTTAAGTCAGAACGTACATAAATACATGTGCCGTACATGTTTTACCAAGCGTGTGAACCGATTTTCGATGTAAGTCCATGTGATGGCCTTCCTTTTCCTTGATGCACTGCCATCAGAAGAGTCCTCCTTGCGTTTGGGAGCCATTATAAAGGGCTAATGGCCTACTGGGATGCTAGGAGCCACATTAAAACTGGGATGCTAGGAGCCACATTAAAACTGGGATGCTAGGAGCCACATTAAAACCAAGTTTCAATAAATAACTTCAATTTAAAATCTTTTAAATTATCCTGTTGCTTGTGGGTCAAAATGACCCCTGAAGCCTCTGTTTAGAAACTGAGGTTAATTAAAAATAAAATAATTAGTCTTTGAAGTATGCAGTTATTTTAACAAAATGTAATAATAATAATAATAAAAAAAATCAGACTATTTTACGGTTACACTTGCAGATTGAAGGGGCTGAGAAAAGACCAAACTACAAAATCTGATTGCAGTTTACAACAAAAGCTCTTCGATACACTTTCAAATGGTTTTAAACATGTTTTATATATTTTAAAATGTATTTTGTGGCAGTAATGGGCTATACTGCTTTGGGAGTGGGTGGGCAGATGTCAGTGAGAACACATCTGTTCTGATATGTGTTGAATGTGTGGAGGATTGTTACTCCTAATATTGTAGTGATAAAATTAATTTACTGGAACAAAAAAAAGCTTTAATAAGTCTCTGCTACAATTATTACCTATTACTACAATTACAAATGACTACAGACATGCCTGTTATAAGTTATTTTACAGCTGAAGGATACAGACCAAAGACAACTATCAGGACACACCAAATGGCTCCAATATTGATCTCTTTGCTGGCATCTACCACGCTGTAGTAACACTCAGTGAACAGGAAGATACCTGTTGCATAGACTGCAAAATCCACAAACCACTGGTACTCCAAGAAAAAACGCAGCACTTTGAAAAGAAAGAAACAAACAAAAAGTTCAGAAGAGTTTTTGTTAATGAAATATGCTAATTACGGTAAATCAGCTCATTACTTACTTATTTTAAAAATAAGTACCTGGTAATTAAACTTAAAATGTCTACGTACTCAATCTTAGGGCATCATACATATACTCGCAAAGCTTCACTGACTTATTGTTAGATTGTTTTACCAAGAGCATCCATCATGTTGACTGGAGCTTTCTCCAGGTGAAGGTCAATGTCTTTGGGCACAGTCAGAGGCTTGTTCTCTCCATTCTGTCTTCTACGAACAGAGACATGAAAACAATAAAACTGTTAAAGAAATCTTGTTTAGTAAGACAATTAAGACAGATCTGCAGCCCCTCAAATTAAAAACATAAAGCTGCAAGTGTGCTTGCCAACTTTTTTTTTTATGAACAAGCTCAAAATAAGAATTCAGGCAAGGTGAAATAAAATGTTAAAGGAGCAAAGACCGTCTCTTCTTACCGGTCTCTCCTGTTTTGTTTGGGCATCTGCTTTCCTGCCAAGGCGCACAGTTCTCCCTCTGAAGGGTGTTTGAACCTGTACAAACTGGAAACAACGGCCTGACTCGTATGAAACCAGTTCATGGCAGATCGTGTGCACAATGTTTAAACTAATTAAGATTGTATTACCTGCCGTTGCAGAGGAGCCAGCGTGCAAAGGAGCAGTGTGGAGCCATCCTTTGCATGATGCTGGCAGTCAGCAGGCTGACCACCAGCTGAATCCCCATCAGCGCCTGCCAGACAAAAAGACAGATATATGTTAAAGGTTAGCTTTAACCACGGCTGTCTTACAAAGAAAAACTGAAAGACTAGACCTTGAAGTTACCAAATTCAGACACGTGTTGAAAGCCTCTGCTGAATGAATGAAACTTAGCAGATGGTTTTACAGCTAAATTTAGCAGAAACTCCACCACCTGTCCTGTCAGCCTTTTCTTCCGAGCGTTAGCCAAACTAGTTAGCATTAGCCAAGTCGCTTTCAGTAACTCATTTTAGTTTGATAGAAAACGTACAACGCTGCTTAAATCAAAAAGTAAAAGTTATTGCGCTAGTAGAAATAATTTTACCATCTCCACAGTCAAAAGAAGCCGTCAACCCTAAAGTAGACGATCGTCTTCATGCGGCAAAGTCATTTAGGAGCCGAACCAACGTGTGAACCGCTGCCCCGGATGTACTTGTGCCCCGGATGCAGTTGTGGGGACCTGAGTTGCTTTCAGGTACAGAGCTAAAGCTAGGAAATTCTACAGATCACTACTGTGGCACTGCCGTAACAGCTTAAAGTCAAATGGACCTATTTCAAGCAAGAGAAGGCTTAGCTTAAGCTTATATTTAGTTGAAATGGTTCGCAGCACAAAACAAATAAGAATGTTTCAAAATTAACGCCAGTTTACAAAGCAGCTTAACACACAATCTTGTTTCCCCGCCTCCCCCACATGTCAAAAGCAGTATATTCGGTATTCATGAAGGCATCAGTGCTTCCTTTGCCGGTGTTTCCTGCGTAGAAGAACAAAGGCAGGTTGCAATGATTTTTAATATCACTTAAATTCCATATTTAGTTTAAAACCGTACACAAGCATTGCAGTGAAAACGCATTTTGAAGCTGGAGACCACTGCACAGTCTAAGAAACACTCAGTCAAAAAAAAATTCTGCTTACACAAGCCTATGTTGCTATTTTTATTCATTTTTTAACGCCTTGACAAGGTTTTTATTCTACCATTTTACGAAGCGTATGTCAGCGAGGTGTTATAATAAAAATGTTCTTTCTAATGCAGAATAATTACTCATTTTAAGTCCAAACTGCTATAAATTAAGGTTAATTAGGGTAAATCTTTCCTAATGCAAAATTCCGAGAGTGTATTTTTGCAACTTGCCTCTTTGTTAGATAAAAAGTTACGATATGCCCCAGTCAACAATTTTTAATGTCCAACATCCACCATTATGTGCTTATAAATGTATAACTACATATTTTCTTTTTATGGGTCATGCAAGTGTTAAAAACAAACAAACAAACAAACCCGTCAAGGAACTACCCAAGCACAGGCCTATAACATCTGATCATCCTGATCTGATGACATCATGCCAGGGATCAGGCACAGACAGGCGTGTGACTGCAGCTCCATCTCCTACTTCACACAGAAGCTGCAGTTTCACATTCAAAACTCGCCTGTTTAGACTCAAACACACTAAAAGTGACTAAACTAAACTCTGAACGCACTACGCAACTCACAACACCCTAACTATAAAATCCAAACATGCTAAATACGTATCACAAATCTCATTGCCCAGTAATGCTCTCGCTGGTCTCTAACACTGTTGAACGTCTTTCAAATTCCATGTATTTTCCTGCTTTATGTAATAATAATCACAGATTATTTTGACAGTTGACAAATAACTTTTAGCCTCAGTCAGAAAGGAGGCCTTTTTGTTGTTGTTGTTGTTTTCCCATGAGACTGCTCATCTTTGCTGCTGCCTCCAGCCCTACAATAGGAATCTTGTCTTGCATGATCGAATCCCTGTCATGATGTCACACCCCATAAGTGAAGAAGTTGTTTCCAAAACCGCTCCTGAATTAACTTGAAATCATCACAAAAAAGTATGGTTTTAAAATCAGTTTGCTTCACTGTTCATTTCAACGATTGCCAGACAACAAACATATTTATTTCTTATGTCTATCATTTTTTGCTGGATGTGTAAAAAATGGTGGGTGTTGGACTTTAAATATGTTTTTAAATAAAACAAAAAAAATCACTTAATAACTGGCATAATTTTACTTTTCTTTAAAGATTTTTTTCAGTTGAATACAACATTCGAATTATCTGCACGCATCTGCTGATCAGCTTTTATTTGTAACAGTTGTTTTTTTAAAGACGTGTTCATTGAAAGCATGAGGCAAACTTGATCTAATAACAGGTAATGCGAAAATCCATGAAGCATTTTTTATTTGTTCATGCTTTCTCTCATCTGCTCTAGTTGATATGCTAAGTTTTTACACATCTTAGTTCCTTGCTCCTCTTCAGTACCCCTGAATGCCTCCGTCTGATCCTCCTAATGATAATCTGCAGGTCTCATGCGTCCACTTTCACACATCCTGACATTTCTCTGAATGAAAACAAACATTATGCAAATGTTCTGGTTTAAAATCTCAGATTTGCTCCTCTTACTCTCTGCTTTTGTCATTTGAACACAGAGAAAAGTGCACACGTTGAAATGTAGTTGTGCATTTGAGCATTAGTTTCCATTTTGATGGATATACTGTACTGTAGCTAAACACTTGCTGTAGTCATCTCATGTTGCATGCAAGGTTTATATTGTTGTTGCTTGCTGATGTAGCTGCACGTTTTCTGCTCCTCATATTATAATAAGACGAGGCATTTTGGGGAATGATGCAGGAAAACTGCTCTGAGTGTACAGATGCTTTCCTTGTGTGCGTCTCAAAGTCTGGGCAACAGTTCACACACAGCCTGTGCATGCATTATAATGTCAGCTCATCCCCTGGCAAAGCAGATGTTCATCAAAGAGTGCAAAGTGCGCTCAGCAGCCCTTCTAATGATCTTTTCCTAAACCATTCCCAGCATTCAAATCTGTATTTAGTGTGTGTCTGTGTTATTTGGGTGGTTTTCTAAAGTTGACTGAATTCATGTTTTTGACTAATTGGTATCAGCCCCTCTGGTCTGATCCTTTCCATCATACATTTGTGTGCAGGAGATTGAGCTTTGTGCAGTGGAGCTGATGGGCGGACATCAGTCAAACAATGAGCAACCAAGCTCAACATGAACTGAAATATAGGTGTTTGATCTTGGAGAGAGATTCTTGCAACAAATTTTTAGTTGTCAAATTTGACATTTTTAATTTGTCTTTGAATATCAGGAATGTTTTGATTTTTTTTTTGACATCTTAAACACAAAATTGTGATAAATAAGAACTGTTAACGTGATGGTTCAGATCTTTTGAAGTACGTATTAATCCCTGAAATTATTACCAATCAGTGGAGAACATCTTCACAGAATGATGATGCCACCACCCTGTCTTAACATGCGGTTCGCCCGCTGTGATTTAAATGTGTCTTTTGTGTGTTTTTAGCAATGAGCAATTTTTCCTAAAACATATTTATGAAGTGTACAATGATAAGTGACACTATGACATTCAAACTGCTTCCATGCATATTTTTTTTCCAGAGTTACAAAAATATTTATGACATTTTAATGTGGGAACTTGTAAAAAGGTTATGAACAATTAACATCTTACCTGTTGTAGATAGCTCCATTTGGAGAGACAGGTTCTGACTGAGCAGATGAACAGTTGTTAAAATAGAACAACAACAAATGGTTTTGCTGCTATCTTAAAGCAACTCCAGGCTCAAAATTTCATAGCGGCTCCCATAAAAGCTTTTATTAATTTAGCATTTGTACATCGATTTAAGACAGTACATGTTCATAACCAGAACTCCACAGCCAAAGAGATCTGAAATCTTTTTAAGCATTTTTGAAACTTCTTGCATGCAGATTTCCTTGCACTAATATTATTCATATTTGGGTCAGCAGGTTGAGCAGCAAGGCCCAGACATCTACAGTCACCTCTTCCAGCTCTTCTGGGAGGACGTCTCTTCAGCTTTTCCTAGGTCTCCTCCCAGTTGGATACAACCAGAAAACCTTCTTAGGGAAGCATCCAGGGGGCATTCTTAACAGATGTCTGAACCTCTTAAACTGGCTCCAGAGGAGCAGCAGCTCTACTCTGAATCTCTCCTGGATAACAAAACTTCTCACTGTTTCTGAGGGGGGAAAAAACTCATTTGGACTGCCTGTACCAAAGATCTTGTTCTTCTGGTCATTACTCAGAGTTTATGACCTTAGGTGAGTGTAGGAGCCCGACCTGTAAACAGAGAGCTGCTCCTTGCAGCTTAGTTCTCTCTTCACCACAATGGACCGCCACATAGTCTGCAATACTGTGGAAGCTGCACTGATCCATGTGTCAGTCTGACACACAATTCTTCCTGAGATACTAGAATCCACCACTTGAGACAGAACCTTGCTCCCAACTTGACCAGAGGGCAGTCCACACTTTTCCAACTGAGGAGCATTTGGAGGTGCTGATCCTATAGCTGTTGCACGAATCACCAGCAAAATCATGATAATATTGTTTATGTTCTGCATCATTTGCCTACTATCATCTTGGACACTGAACTGTATTTCACACTGGAAAAGAAAATCTGTGTGAGTGGGAAGAAAAGCTTCCATCATTATCATCTCAGACACAAATGCTAATCCTTTAGCCATGTCCGCCATCTGTGGCTGAAGAGCCGGGACAGAAATTGCTGAGAAAAATAGACACAAATAAAATGCAAATCCAATCTAGGCCTACAAGTGCCCCCTCCCCTCTCATTTCAGCTCAGGGGGCCTCTCGTTCCCACAGCACATCCCCTGTGTTTCTTCCAGGATGCTGCTGGGATACCGGCGGCTGCTTCTGAGCCCGCAGCATGGGGTACAACCCTCACACTGGATATTCTTTGTCAGCCCCATTCACAGTCTGATTTAAATACATGCAAATGTAGCAATAGTTGCACGTCAAAGGAAACTGCCCCCACCCCTGTGATGTTCTCCTCCTTGTCTGCATTAACTTTCCCTCACTTTTTCCCCTTTTTGTCTAACTGCTGGCATGAAGTACGTGATTTGCTTTATCTCAGGGATGTTGAGTGAGAGTCATGACTGTTAGCAAGTTTATGGAGGGATGTGGTGAAGAAGGAACTGCATGAAGAAGACTATAAAGGTGATACATTAGTCCCTCATTATTCTCTGCATGAGGTGGAACAAAACTGTGTACTACTCAATGTCCCAGTTGCCCCCCCCCCCCACCCCCCAATAGCAAAATGTATAAAAAGAAACAGTATATAAGGATCTAGGATATA
>JARVGS010000979.1:28474098-28490266 GCA_031762315.1 Hypsolebias antenori | reverse complement strand
GTTTCGAGTTACGGCTGAAAATCCGGACTTACGGCGCCATGTGGCCGGCGTTTCGAATTACGGCAAAATCGATTTACAAACGGTCCTTAGGTCCGGAACCCGTTCGTAACTCGAGGACAACCTGTATTCAATTACTCAGTACATGTATTCCCTTGAACAGATATGTAATTGTGAATTTATTCCTACAGGAATCAACCAGTTTAACCCAGTAGCAATGCAGAATGTGCAGATGCCTCAGGCACCCATGGGAGCGAGGGTTCCTTCCCCGATGAGCCATCCACAGCAGATGAGCATGAACTCCATTCCATCGGTGAGATTTCTTTCTTCCCTCCATCTCGGTTTTAGAGTTGGTTTTTTTCCTCTTGATTTCAGAGACTGCTTATGGTGAAAATCAAGATTTGAACAACTTTGTCAAGAGTTTTATAAAAAAGATTTTTCTTTTGCCTGGTTTCAAGAAAACACTTATCTCAGTTTTAACTATATTTTATTTATTTTTGTGTATGTGATTTGTTTCATCTCTTTTCTTTCTCCTACTCAACAAGTCTTAGTCTAAAATTCTGATGTGAAAGGTGAAGAGTGATATGCATTTCTTTAAGAATGCTAGGTTTTTAATTGGTTTCTGTATTTACAAAATTTCACAACTGGTGCATTCATACATTTATTTTGTTTTTAAAATTAGACAACATTTAGGACTGCTTCTTAAGTTGTGTGATGATTTCCAAGACTATATATTTTCACCATGGTTTTAATATTTTGTTTTGCATTTATGTTAATATGTTACCCCACTGATCCTTTACAAGTCTACAGTATTGCTAACTCATATATGATCTGCATTTGCCACTTTCCAGATGGGCATGTCTCCATCAAGGATGTCTCAAACTCAAGGAATGATGGGTACTCATGCTAATAATATGGTGTCTCAACCAGCCAACCAAGGCCAATTTCTGCCACAGGGCCAGTTTCCTGGTGCTGCAGGTGGAACAATGAATGTGAATATGGGCTTGGGACACACCATGTCACAGGCTCCTGTTGCACAGGTGAGGATGTGTACTGCTGTGAGAAGTTGTGTGTGATTCAACTCACTATTTTGTGTCTAAATGTGGCCTTTGTGTGTAAGTGTGTAATCTGCTTTGTAAAATGTCAGTATGCTAATAGTATGCCCCACTTTGTTCCAGCAAACGCAAAACTCTAACCTCCCTCTGAATGCACTGGGCTCCCAGCTGCCCTCTGGCCCTCCAGCCCCGCCCTCACTGGGCAGAACTCCCTCACCTAATGTTAGCCAGCAGCAGCATGTTCACACGCAGGCTCAAGTGCCACCTCAACCCTCTACTCCCAGCTCCACAGTTGGACCCTCCTCCACACCAACCCACATTCCTAGTGGTATCCCTCGTCCCCCTGCAGCTATGAGCACCCCGCCCGACCCTTCCCAGCCTATGACCCCCCTGCAGCCCCAGTCTGAACCCTCCAGCCAGATGCAGCAGCCCACCTCAGTGCAGGCACAGCATCCTGCTACACCGGTGAGACACTAGTCCATTCTGGATCCTAAAAACTGGCTTATCCTTCTGTCTCTTACAATAAAGCACTAGACTGGTTTTTCACCTGTTTTGTTATTGTTGTTGTTTGTTTTTTGGGCAAAAAGTTTAATATTGTTTATTAGGATGATCAGGATTTTTATCGATGTACCTTTTTTGACTCTAGTTGTCACAGGCAACAGCAGGTATAGATAACAGAGTACCTACACCAGGATCTGTGGCTGAGCTAAGCTCCCAGCAGGCCTTACCTGACATGAGTGGCACTGAAGTTAAATCTGAAGTAAAAACTGAAGATGATGATAGCAACTCTGGAAAGAAGCAAAATGATATAAAAATGGAGGTATGCAAGTTATTTAATGCACTCTGTGTTTGGGAGATTAGATGATAAATTATTTGCTGTTTGAACCACTACAAAACGTAGTCAGGCACAATCGGTCAGTTCTGATCACATTTCACAATAAGTAAATTGTGGCTTTTTATTTCTTGTCTGTTAACAGTATTTGTTTTTCTACAGCAGGACGATGAAGCTAAGCCGCCACTGGTAAAAAAGGAGGAGCCAGATGCAACAGAACCGAAGCAGGAACAAATGGAAACTGAGGAGAAAAAGCCAGAGACAAAGGCAGAACCAAAAGAGGAGGACGATAGTGGGGCTAACGGCACATCAGCCACTTCCGCAGCTCAAAACCGGAGAAAAAGTATTACCATTGACATTTTTATACATTTATCTATGGTCATGTGACAAAAAGGCAGAGAAAGTTGTTGACATTTCAATATTTTGAAATACTAAATCAAACTTGAAAATCCTTAAATAATAAAGTATTAAATCTTCAAAAAGCTTTTTTACTTAAAACATTAAGAGAAAGCATCAGACAGAAAATGACAAAGGATATGTCATTGCAGTGTATATGCTTTTGTACTTATTTATTTTTCTGCATTTAACAAAGTGCTTTCCACACGATCAGAAGTATTACATTGTCAAATTTATTTAAAAGTCAACAATTTCCATAAAAAAGTTTACAGCTGTGTATGCAATACGTATAAATTTATTTATGTTGGTATTTCATTACAGTATTCTTTGGAGCAACTGTTTCATTTTATACTTGTCTTAAAACAGACTTTCTCATTTTTGATTTTGAATGTAATTTGTACCAGACCAGCTTTGTTGTTGGTGTTTAGAGAAATGGTTGTATTTTCAGATCTGGAGATACAGTTTATGCTTAGTTTCTTAATGTTTTTCATCCAGTTTTTAAACCAGAGGAGCTGAGACAAGCCTTAATGCCAACACTCGAGGCCCTTTACAGACAAGACCCAGAGTCCCTGCCGTTCAGACAACCTGTAGACCCCGCGCTACTCGGGATCCCTGTGAGTTTCCACTGTTACATATACACACAGTTATTCTAATATATTAAAACTTGCAGAAATCCTAAGTTATGGTTTTTGATGGCCTCTTTTCTGCAGGATTACTTTGACATAGTGAAAAACCCCATTGACTTATCCACCATCAAGCGCAAGCTGGATACAGGACAGTACCAGGAACCATGGCAGTATGTCGATGATGTGTGGCTCATGTTCAACAATGCCTGGCTGTATAACCGCAAAACATCCCGCGTCTACAAGTACTGCACAAAGTTGGCCGAGGTGTTTGAAGCAGAAATCGATCCTGTCATGCAAAGTCTTGGCTACTGCTGCGGCAGGAAGGTGAGACTATAGAAAGGGAGGTGATGGCACACTAAGCAGCAACATGCAATATCCGAAGCTTAAAGATTATGTCCATCCATTCATCCATCCATCCATTATCTTTACCCGCTTCTTCCATTTTGGGTCATGGGGGTCACTGGTGCCCATGCCCAGCAATTACTGTGTGAGGGGCGGGGTACACCCTGGACGGGTCGCAGGTCCATCACAGGGACACATAGAGACAAACAACCATTCACGCTCTCACTCACACCTAGGGACAATTTAGAGTTACCAATCAGCCTAACATACGTTTTTTTGGACTGTGGGAAGAAACCGGAGTACCCGGAGAAAACCCACGCATGCACGGAGAGAACATGCAAACTCCACCCAGAACCCTGGACCGAGATTTGAACCAGGGACCTGCTCGCAGAGAAGCAGCAGCTCTACCAGTTGCGCCACTGTGCTTACAGTGACAGTTCACTTTGTAAACTTTCCTGCTGCCTAATCAGATACATTTTACTCAACCAATTTTATTTTTTGGTTTACTCATCTGTGTTTTGTGAATAAGTTTTCATCAATTTGTAATGCTTTGTCTCTGTCTCCAGGTCGAGAGCAGCCATGTCGGAAGAGGCCGTGCGTCAAACGCGCAGCCAGAAGCGAGCTCTGGAGAGGGACCATGCAGTGCTTGCTGGTTCCTTAGGGGACATGGACTGTAAACGAGTGAAGCTGGAGAGAGGTGATGCAGCTGGGACCCCGCTGGCCCTCGTGGGATCTGGGGCTGAGGGAATCAAGCTGAAGAGTGAGCAGGCTGCTAAGGTAGCAGCCAACATCCTAAAGACGGGGGAAGTAAAAGCTACCATCAAGGTGGAGTTGCAAGCTGGAGATGAACCTGTGGACATGAGCACATCCAAAAGGTGACGCAAGAAAACAATTGATTTACTAAGTTATCTGCTGTTTTTTGTTAATTTAATTTTCTCAACATTAGTGAAGTTCATGTAGGGGCTTTAAATTTAGTTGCCATGAAAAATAAATAGTATGCTAAGTTTACATGTGACTGTCTTTATTTTTAGTCTGTGGACACTACTGAATGGAACAGAATAAACACTTTACACTGAAGAAGCAGTATGTTCTTGAGCACTAAGTCTTGATTGCTTCATCAGTCTGTTTTGGCCACATTAAACTCAAATGGCAAATGGACTGTGCTTATATAGCGCCTTTCTATCTCATCACTCAAAGCGCTTTACACTACAGTCTGTGCACCCATTTACCAATACACACACATACACACACATTTATACAGTATACTACTGTACATCTCTCCAAAAACATTCTATAGAGAGTAATCATTTCTTTAGATCATATTCATACACCAATGACACACACATCAGAGGCACTGAGGGGTTCAGTGTCTTGCCCAGGGATGCTTCACCAGTTGACTGCTGGTGGAATCAAACCCCCAACTCTCCCATTGGAGGACAACTGCTCTAAGCACTCAGCCACAGCTGCTCCATCAACAAGTGTTTCTACCAGTATAAGAAACCACAAATTTCCTTACATAAATCCAAAGAGATTACTTTACCATCGCCTTTTTGTTTCAGCTTTAGATGTTCTGCATTCCAATTTATGGAACTCTCAGATTTTATTTTATTCATATATGCAAAGCAAGTTGTTTTGTGTAGACCTGTGTCTCTTAAAGTTTGAAGTTTCTTATTAAATGTGCACTGGCAAGGTGTCTTGACAGGAGGCACACAGGAAGTCATGTAGTTGCCAGCAGCCTGCCCCCATTCTGAAAACTTTGAGGCTCCTACGGCCCGGGCTCCATTTTCTCCTGCAGCAGCACCTGAACTCTGCCTCACACGTCTCACAAAATGAAGGCTATGTGTCACAAACTGGTTCCAACTGGCCGTTGCCATGGTTTCCATGTTGGAAGGAGCAATTGGAGGAAGGAGGGGCCTGGAGGAGTGGTGGGTGTGTCACATGACCACACAGAGAAATGCCTGATGTCAGAGAAATGCCTTATGTCATGTGACTTGTGTTTGGTAGAGCAATAAATCACACACTGATGTGATAGTAGTTAAAGTGGGACAGGAAAGTGATTGAGCAGCGAGTGTGTTGCCTTTGCATCTGGAGCCTCATAATTACACACCAGTGTCACCTTTGGCACTGACTTAACCCTCAGAATGTGTTTGTGTGCTTCCACTCTGCAAGATGATTATTTTATTGTTTATGAGGTGGACTTAGTCTGTAGAAGCCAGCGATTGTGGCTGAAACTGATTGCAAAGCCAAATTTACCCGTGCCAGAAACAATAATAGTGATTAAACTGAATAATCAATGTTTACTAGTAAACAAAGGGATCACAAAGACGAGATAGTCCCCTTGTTTTTAGATATAGATTTGTACAAGGTTTGTCAGTTTTTAAACAAATATTTGTTTGGTCAGTAGCTTGAATAAAGCCCAACTATTTTATGACCTTAAAGAGACCAGCTGATATTGGCTCTGAGCTATATTGCATAGCATTCTGAATGGAGGATCCATGTGCACCTAAACCGACTGATTCAGCAGTCCTATGGTGGGATCAGTGTGAAGCCATGAAGACTGGGGGAAGCCGAGGCATACAGAAACACTGGACCTTACATAACTAAGCTGGCATTTGTTGTGATGCTTGTGTAAGCTGTTCCCAATAGTTGGTAGTAACCACCATAAGCTACCAATAGTCTGCGTCATGCTGGCAAGGCCAAATCAGTCAAGGTGCTGTGTTTACCATGGAGGTTTTGTGTGAAATTACAAAGCTTTTGAATCATCTGTGGTGTTATTTATTTTAGCGTCATGCTGTATGTGCAAGAACATAAAGGAAACCGTGAATGAACACCGCTCTTTTCAGACTTCAGCTTTGCTTAAGAACACTTTTCTCTGAATCATGGGAAATATATTATAGAGTGTAGCAGGCTTTTTCTTTCTGTAGCTAATTAACACATATCAACAAAGTTCTTTACAGGAAGAAATAAAATAGTTAATGGATTGATATTTTTGTCAACACTGAGTAAAATTGTTCTCCTGAATAAGTAAATGGTTTCATGTTTTTGTTATTCTGAAACGGTTGTACAACACAGATGTTCATCTATGGTTGACCTTACTGAACTAAGATTAAGGTCTGTTGAGGATAACAGTTGGGACAGATGTTCAGAAGAGATGATAGCAGAGGCTCGACTTTAGGGAGTTTGAAAAGACAGAAGAAAATTGAAGAACTGACTCAGTGATCTGGGATATAAAAGATGAACAAGTTAGGATGGGGGAGGGATGGGTGAAGTGGTGACTGAGTGAGAGTGAGTGTACACAATAGGTTGGCTCTTGGCCACACTTCCCCTCCCCCCCTCTCTGTCACCCTCTCCGGAGTCTCCTGCGGACCTCGACTCTGCTCCGCTTGTGACTCTGATGTCGGCAGTGGGGAGGGAGGGGAGAGCTAAGGCCCAGGCTTTGCCGAGCGAGCTAGGCCACAGGCCTCGCCACAGAGGTAGAGGAGGATGAGGCCTCGTTTGGGTGATAAACTGGGTCTGACTTGAAGCCCTGAAGCTTCTTTCTCGATGATGGCTAAACAGTTAGATAACTTGATTGAATGTATGTATGTTTTACTCCCTGGATCGACTCAAATCTTTCATACTGGGGTTTCACAACCCCAAACACGTTCTATCTTAAGCTATGTTATCTCAATGCTCAGACATCTCAGACAGTACTGGATGTCCAGATAGAGGCCGATTGGTTTTC
Organism: Hypsolebias antenori; assembly: GCA_031762315.1. Classification (NCBI taxonomy): domain Eukaryota; kingdom Metazoa; phylum Chordata; class Actinopteri; order Cyprinodontiformes; family Rivulidae; genus Hypsolebias; species Hypsolebias antenori. Next base: position 28,483,294 of record JARVGS010000979.1, on the reverse strand, counting down.
ATTCACGTCATTGTGCTGTGGTATTACTGAGGCCACCCCCTGCTACTGCTTCTTCACCCCTCTTCAGGTTGACCGTGTAGCTGCGGCTCGTCACCTTTGTTCTTCTTAGCTGTCATGAAATGTTCACTGACAGTAACGCACAAGTATTCAGCCTTAAACTTCAAAGTTAGCAGCAGTGTCGTTCGTTTTTGATGGTTTTTAATGTTGAAAGTGAGAAAGTACGTGGTCTGTTGAGGTTACCTTTTGCTCGAGATAATGGGTGTTACATTCTTTCCTGCCGCCATTACCTCTTTATTGATCTCTTGGTTCCTGCCTTCTTATTGGTGTCACAGAACATACTCTTACAACAGCAGGAACGACAGAACCATTATGATATGCTGCCATCTACTGGAAGAAGGCAAATCAAAGCTACATGTTCAATATTTTCACTATTGTAGGAAAGTGATAGTGATATTATACAATTGAATGCAGAATGTCTGGTGAATGAATATCTCTTATAATTTTTTTCCTTAGTGACATTAAAAAAGAGCCACAGCCACCTTCACCAGATGACGTGATTGTGCTATCTGACAACGAGCCCTCTAGCCCCCTCATGAACGGCCACTGCTTCACCAAGACGGACACAGATAAACTCATGGTAGGAAAATTAATTTCAGCAGTTCAACAGTTTTACACTTCTTTTCTTCAAATATGTGACTCTTTTTGAAAGTATCAAATGAAAATGCCCAAATTTAACATTGAATGTGAACTCATGATTTAGAATTCACACTGTTTTCTGAACATACTTTGTTCCTTTTATTGAAATCCGTCGGTCTGCTGTTTATTGTTCATTTGTAATAAAAATAAAAACTGTAGACATGATTATAAGTCTCCTAAGCTGACTTTGTCTCTTTCTTTCTCCCTGCAGAAGAGTTCACCTGAGGAAAGGGAGCGCATCATAAAACAGCTGAAGGAAGAACTAAGACTCCAAGAGGCCAAACTTGTCCTCCTCAAAAAACTACGACAGAGCCAGATTCAGAAAGAGAGCTCTGCTCAGAAGGTAAAAATGATGATTCAGTGATTTTAATTTATTTATTTTAATAAAAATTACAGCAGAGGCTGAAATTTCACAAGTTTCACAGTACATTTAGGTTATAACCTAAAAAAAGTATTCTTTCATTTTTACAGTAGTCCCTTTTTTCTTTAAACAAATCTGTAAAAACAAACATGCAAAATGTGTTGGTGACCAGGTGTCATTGAAATATAAATGTCTTGAGTCCTACAGTTGTTGTGTAAGAGTTGTATTTTTTGGAAACTATGCAATAACTGATGTGCAAACTAAGACACTGCCCTTTTTGTTCAATGTTCAGCCATCTGGCTCTGTGGCTACTCCACCCCCTCTAGTGAGAGGTAACATGACATCAAGTAAAGGACCCCTTCAGGTAATGACTTAAGAGCCTGGCATACTCCATCCGAAGCTGAGCAGTCGACTCGCAGTCACGTGGTTGCGTGATGTTTGTTTTCGCACACACCTTTCATAATCCACGAGACGCCGCTCCTGGGAAACCCCTCCCGCTGCAGTTAACATCACTGCGTGGGTTTCCTCTCGCCAGAGTCTCCACTCTGTCCCTGCATCCACAGTTTGGTCACGAATCAAAAGAGCCACACTTTCAGCAGACAGACTCCTCCATACACGATGTCTGCACGATCTCCGTCCAGGAGTTTTTGACCTTTTGACTAGTGTGTTTGGAGAGTCGTACAGCTGAATGTCTGAGCGCATTTCCTCATTTCTTCAGCGCATGCCACAAACTTCTGACCACTCACATAAAACGAGGCTCATACGCCAGTGAGAAAAAGTTTGGCCCAGGCCTTGTCTCGAGAAGGGCCGGGCAAAGCCGCTCTCTGAACAAAACGACAGAGTCTTCGTCATGCAGCTACGACAACAAGAGCTGATTTTGGCACTTCAGATGAAGTATGCTGGGCCACTTAGTGTACTTTTCCTCAACTTACTGTTTCTAGCACCTACAAGTTTTGGTATTGGGATGTCATTAGTATTGCTTTGTTTAATAATGTAAATAATGTTTTGTTGACAGGTGACGGGTCGTAGCTCAGGCACAGTGATCCCCCCACCCTTGGTGCGGGGTGGGCAGCACGTCTCGTCGAAACACAACTCTCAGATTGTTATGCCACCTCTGGTCAGAGGAGCCCAGGTTAGTGTTTGGGGCAGCCAGTGTTTTAATCTTTTTCTTTAACAGTTGCACTTTATCATTATATACTTTTTAAATGCACGTAAATGCAAACATATTTTATAATCTCTTTATCTTTGTGTGTACATTTGTACCTGTCAGCCTATTGCCGTGACTCCCCAGCAGATCGCAAGTCTGCGTCAGCATCAGCAGCACAGCGGGTCGGGTCCTCCTCCACTGTTGCTGGCTCCCAGGGCTTCTGTGCCCAATGTCCAGGTCCAAGGCCAGAGGATCATACAGCAGGGGCTCATTCGTGTGGCTAATGTGAACAATAGCAATGTCATGGTCAACATCCCTCAGGTGAGGACATTATGTACAAGGATTTTCCATTTGGAAAATGTCTCTGCTTTTGTTGTACCTCCTGAACGTGGGCCTCATATGTTGCTTCTAATCTGTGTGTTTAGACTTCTTCAACAAGCCTAAAAGGCTCTTCAGTCTCACCAAACTCCAGTGTCAATGATTCTCCAGCCAGCAGACAGGCGGCTGCCAAACTAGCGCTGCGTAAACAGCTGGAGAAGACGCTGTTAGAGATTCCCCCACCTAAACCTACTGGGCCTGAGTTCAACTTCCTGCCTTCTGCAGCTAATAATGAGTTCATCTACTTGTTGGGGTTGGAAGAGGTGGTGCAAAAACTTCTGGAGATGCATGGCAGAGGTTGGTCAATATTTGCACATAAGCAAGTAGTTTGGGAACAATGGACATTTGAAACAAACCGTGAGATGTAAGAGTGTAAAACTTACATTATAATGTTATCTCTAATGTAGGAAATATTGGTCCGGCTGCCTCAATGGCCAGCTCAATTCCAAAAGAGCCATTCACCTGCGCCCAGTGCAAGACGGACTTTACCTCCCGCTGGAGAAAGGAGAAAGCTGGCTCCCTCCTTTGTGACCAGTGCATGTCATCCAATCAGAAAAAGGTCCTGAAGGCTGAGCACACCAGTCGTCTTAAGGCAGCCTTCGTTAAGGCACTCCAACAGGAGCAGGAGATTGAGCAGCGCATCCTCCAGCAGGCAGCCTCTTCCTCTGGCTCTAAAACCACATCATCCTCCTCTCCCTCGATGTCTAAAAGTGATGTGTTGGTGTCGCAGCAGTACAAGCAGGCCAGAGCTGACTTGCAGCACAGATCTGTGCACCACTCCACTATTAAACAGGTTAGCACAGAATGCAGTTATAGATGATGCCATTATCATTTGTAACCATTTTTCCTTCGACATCGTCTTGATGTTGATTTTCACCTGCACAAACACTTCTTTGCCTCGTGTCTCTGCACAGAGCCAGTTGTCCCACAGCATCCAGTCTGCAGTGAGCGCTCGTGGTATAGCCCACACCTTCACCTCCTCGCAGCTGCAGAATGCAGCAACAGCAGCTGCATTAGGCAGTAGATCAGGGAAGCATGCTGCAGCTCTTTCTCTGCAACACGGGGCAAAGATCAGTGCAGGCAGCAGCAGTAACCAGGGCAACCTGGCAGCCTGGAGGAAGCAGAGTGGTGGAACTGCAGGTAGATAAACCACAGACACAGTTATGCACAGAATACACTTGATATTTTCTCACTTTCTGCTTCCCACCAGACTAGTTTTTCTTACATGTGGGTTGCTCTTCTTGACTTAATTATATATTTTCTCAACTTTTGTCTTGTTTTTTAAACATTTGTATGTTTAGGAATATAATCCTAGCTTTGAATGAAAGAAAATGTTTCTAACTTGTGCTCATTTTGCTCTTCACTTGTTTGATATGATTGTCAGAGTATGTAATAAACGCTGACATCGTATGTGTTTGTGTTGTGACAGGAGTGACTATGGCCTATGTGAACCCCAGCTTGTCTGGTCACAAGACCACTTCGGCTGTTGAGCGTCAGCGAGAATATCTGCTGGACATGATTCCCTCCCGTTCTATTTCCCAAGCTGCAAACACATGGAAATAATGCAATCTTACTCCCTATTGACGTCACAACTCTTAGCTTTCTTAATATCAATAACAACCATTCTCATTATCATTCAGATCTTTTCTATGAACTTTGCCTCTGTCAACAATGGTCATTGGGCAGAATAAGATTTGTGTTTTTCTTACACCTACTTATGATCTTTTTTCCCCCACAGACTTCCTCATTTGAATCTTTTCTAAACTGAAGCTGCACTACAGCTCCAGAGATACAATGTTGAATAAATTATGGCTACCTTTTCTGAAGGTTGGTATTGGTGTGTGTTTATTCCACACATCTGCAGCAATGTTGCCGCTCCCATTTTGTTTATTGCTTGAACCTTTCAATTGCACCTAGAGGAAGTTGCCACACAAATGTCCGAGCTCTCCTTCTTCTGGAACAGGCAGGGATAAAAACGGATCTCTATAGTGTATTTGTCTCACCTCCTGCCCTCTCCAGTCTGAGCCACTCAGACCCCGGCCTGCGTCGGCCTATCTGAACTTAATGGAGGACCTCAGCACAAGGACTGTAGAGCTTCAAGGGACGTCCATAAAATATTAACTGCTTCAGCTTTGCAAAAATTATTGACATTTTAAAAAGGACTGTAAAAAAAAGACCTCTATCTGCACACAGGCCGTCTCTTCTCAGCAACCTTCAGTGTGTATACCAGAGCAGTTGATGTGTGTTGGATTACTTTGTATGGCTGAATGGTAGAATTTTGTTTTCTCCTTGTAAGTCACATACTGTGTTTGGACTATTGCTCTCGCTGACACTTAGGAAGTGACCTCTTGTCGAGGTCTGAATTCAAAGGCTAATGTTACTGTTAGGTGGTTTTACATCTGCTGGGTTCCATGTTGTGGCCTACTTTTAAATACTTTTGCCTAAGATGGAGGAAGAATAAATATTAAGGTTTCACAGACTTATGTAAAATCATGGAGCTTATGTTTGGAGGACTATTCTTATTGAATATTGTAAAAATTAAATCTCCCAAAGAACTAGGTGGAGCCCAAATGGAATCCCTTCTGTTAGAAGGGCTCTAGTTGTTGTTTTTGTTTGTTTGTTTTTCAACCCTCTCTTGATATGAATATGACTTTATTCTAAACTGAGTGGGTGTAAGGATTGTCAAATAATTTACTTTTTTTTTTTTTTTTTTGCTTTTAGTTATAGGTTGTGGTGCATTTTTCTTCTATAGATAAGCTGAATTTATTAATAGGGGGTAGTAAAGACATACGCCCTATATTTGAATGGATAAAAGTTATTATTTGTTGTTTTTATATGTCAAGTGGCTCCCACACACCCTTCAACTGTTCTTAGTGAAGCTGGGCAGCTTTCAGAATGTAGTTATGCAAACTAAGGAAGAAAAAAAGGCCCTAAAGCAACAAATTACATGAACTTTTTAAGTCTTTTAAGGTGTATATCTTTCAGCTCAATCAGGTGACCTGTCTGTCCTTCACTTAAGCTGTAGTGCATTTTAATCAGAATATTAAACTACAGTGTCCCGCACAAAACAGATGTTGTTCTTGTTGGATTTACGCAAGCAATTATTTATCAGTTTTATTTTATTTTTTTCAGTCACCGAGGTGATCCAGTTGCATATGTTGTACCTTTCAGCGATGGCTTTACAATGATGTGCCCTTCTTGAAACGTGTCACCATGCCAGACACCAAAAATATTGATGTTTATTTTATTCTTTGTGCTGTTTCACAAGTTCTAGGTTTAAAACCCAATCCTACCATACTAATTAGTTGTCTCCCCTCCATAAATTCTGTGTCTATTATTATTATCTGCTTGTAAAACGTCTTGCTGCTCAGTCACCTCACTCCAGATTTCAGCATCCTTAATGTGATCTCACAGATTTGAGGTTTTTTCTTTTTGGTCATTAATCAAAGATAGCGCACTGCATTGTGACATGGCATTAGTTGAAGTTTATTTTTCGTGCTGGGATTACTGGACACTCGGGAGGTTCATACCAATTCGAGCAGTACACAAGTTGCTGATAGAAACACAAGCATCCAAAGTTGAAGTTCGATCGCTTGCCAATTCAAGATTGTCTGAACATTCCTGACGAGTAACAAGTAGCAGCCCACACGTCTTACAGAGGTGAAAAAACGAGCAATCTGGAATGAGCCCATCAGTTTGTGCCCTGCTAAGTGTAACCCTGTGCTGTCCTGACTACTTCCTGCTGCTGCTGTTTGGCGACAGTGTCACCATTCCGTTTCTTGGGGTTGATGTGCTGCCTAATGCAGTGCAGTGCAAAATAAAAAAAAGTGTAACAATGTAAAAAAAAAACAAAAAAAAAAACGTTTTTTTGGGGAATATTTTCTGCTCTATCAATAATAAAACTAATTTGAACCCCTCTTTCATGCTTGGTTTGTCTATTTATGGGCAGTTGTTTTAGTGGAACTTCTTTCGGCTTCTCCCTTCAGGGGTCGCCACAGCAAACTAAGTCGCACGAAGACTTGGCAATTGTTTTTACGTAGATGCCCTTCCTGATACAACCACAGACCACTAAGCTACCACAGCCCTCTGTGTGGAGCAGAGAGCTGCTATCTAGGGTTCCCAGGGAAGCAGATGGTGTGGGTTAAGGGCCTTGCTCACAGGCCCAGCGTGGGGCAGATGAGGGTGGAGACAGGTGTGACTGCTTCACTTATCCCACCCACATTCTTGATGTCGGTACGGGGCTTGAACCGGTGATCTTCCGATCACACGCTCACCTTCTTAACGGCTGCGCTACCACTCCAGTTGTTTTAGTGGAACATGAACACTAAATAGTGCAGTAGAGTACTGTTTAAATCAGTGGTTCCCAACTCTGGTCCTTGATGAACACCATCCTGGATGTTTTACTTGTTTTCCTGCTCCAACACACCTGAAGTGAATGAATGGGTGATTAACAGGGTCTGAGGAACTTGAAATTAAATCACAGAATCTGAATCAAACATTTCAAGAAGTGTTTCACCCTGTGTAAAATGAATCCTGTGTTCGTTAATTCAGGTCTTGTAAATGAGTCCCCGAGGCTCAGTGGAATTAATCTGTGTAAACAAAGGTTAAATGAATCTATTTAATATATGAGCTTCACTTTCTGAAATGACTGACAAGAAAAATTTAACATTTTTATGATGTTCAAATGTTTTGATATGCACCTGCACACTAAACTGCCTACTTCAAACATGTTTAATCCTGTTTTTTTGTTTTGTTTTGTTTTTTCCAACCTATTCTGGAACTCATTTACAAGCGAGACCTGGATTGACCATTTTGTACATTTTGGACACTGGTTCTGTGCAGCATGTGAAGTCAAATTACAGTTGATTTTAGGTTTAACTTTGGTTAAAAGTGCAATTGCGCACAGCAGGCTCTAGATGGCAACAGACTGCAAATAATAAAATATGAATTAGTTTCTCAGAGCTTCTCATTGATCTTAGATCTCTCATGACATATATTTGATCTGAAATTAATTTACCATTAAGTCTTTTCTAGCTCCTGAAACTCAGAAACAAGTCTAGACTGTAACGCTTTGTTTTATTTCCCCACAAGTCCCCCAAAAGCAATCAAACCAGTTTAAAGAAAACCAAATACTGTACTTGTTTTCCGTTTTTATTTACTTGAGGAAAATATTCCTGTAGCAAAACAAGACAAACTTTGAAGGAGAAATGAGAGTCAGATCCTGTCTGTGTGAAGATAATCAGTGTGAGAGTGCCCTGCTTTATTTAAAAATAAGCAATCTATTCAAGTTTGAGTTTCACCGTACATCTTTCAAAGTGCATAATTCCACAAATATATTGTATAATGAACATTTTAGGAAAAGCAAAACTTTAATTCCATTAAAATAAAATAAAAATGACAGAATCTTTAAAAAAATAACATAATAAGGAAAAGGCAACAAAAAACATCTTCAAAGCTTTTAATAAAATTGAAAAAAAAAACGAAATATTTTTTGTTAATTTTAGAGGCTGAAACCTTAAAAGTATCATAATTTCAAAGTCAAAAGTCTTAAGTTTCTTTATTTGTCATGTGGTGGAACCAAATTGTGCAAACATATAGTCCCAGTTGCATCCAACAAAAGTATAAATTGTAAAGAAAAACAGTAATAAGATCTAAGATATGAAGTAAGGAATATGCTAAACTAAGAATATGCTGAATAAGCACTAGTAGTAAAAATAACACCGAACAGCAGCAACACGAACATGAGTCTATGTGAGCAGACGAGTACGAATGAACACAGAACCATGAAATAAATCAGCAGCATGAGATCTGCAACACGGATAATCAGCAGCACATAACAAGTGGCATTACAGTGATTTTTTTTTTTTCCACAGTGATTATCGTGATTTGGGATTCCAGCTGTCTGAGGAAGTAGAGTCACTGATGTGCTTTCTGGATCAGGGTTGTCATTCAGGTGCACATCCAAGTAGCTAAAGACCACTTCCACCACAGATCCTACTTTTTTTTTTTTGGGGGGGGGGGGGTGTAGGGGTATTTGTTCCATCTGAAGTCCACAACCATCTCCTTCATTTTCTTCAAATTGATGTGAAGTTAGTTCTTCCTGCACCAGCTCTCCAGGTGTTGCCTGTAGCTGGACTCATCATTGTGATGCAACCCACCACCGCTGTATCATCTGCAAACTTTACAATATGACAGCCTGGATGGGTAGGTGCACAGTCATACATGAGCAGAGTGAACAGGAAAGGGCTCAACACACAGCCCTGGGTGGAGCCAATGCTGAGGGTTATGGTGGAGGAGGAGAAGTTGTGGATCCTCCCAGACTGTGGTCTGTTTGTTAAGAAGTCCAGGACCCATTGGAGGGGCTTAGTCCTCGTGTGAGCAGTTTGTCCATCAGGATCTGTGGGATCATGGTATTCAAGGCAGACCACAAAAAGCATACAGATGTAGGAGTCCTTCTTCTCCAAGTGGGTAAGAGCAGTGTGGACCACAGAGGAGATGGCTTCCTCTGTTAATCGATTCTTGTACAGTAGTATGCATACTGGTGTGTGTCCTCGCTGATGCTGATGGCTGTAATTTGGTTATAATTTGGGGTTATACCATATAAACTGCACACA
>JARVGS010000979.1:28443662-28455368 GCA_031762315.1 Hypsolebias antenori | reverse complement strand
CTTAAAAAAAAAAAGTTTGGCTGGCAGTCCTTCAGGATGAAATTCAGCAGAGCCTCATCCAGCATCTGCTTCCTGGAAGTTTGATGGTTAGAAATGAGATAAAGAATAAGTTAATGGGAATTACTTATCAATAAAGCAACTGAGAGTACGTTATAGAATGGCTGAGTTACCCTGCATGTATCCAAGACTTCATCTCATGCCAGGCCCTGTGATGCAGTGATCCTCACTATTTTTTTTTTTTTTTCAAAAGAGCCTGACAGATCAAAGTCAAGGGGAGAGCCACAATATCACCCCAAGTCACTCAAAGAAAATAAAATGGAACAACCCACCTATGAACAACAAAGAAACAGCCAGCACATTATCTGTTTACCAAAATGTACTTTAGTACTGAGATGAGCGGAAGCTGTGGTGCTTCATGTCCTTGACTTTCTTCATGTTGTATTTGTCATTTGTTGTTGCAACCACAGTGAGGCATTCAAGCTGGACATGGGTCAGTGGGTTTCTCTGTTTTTGCTTGATAGTGTTCATGGTTGAAAATGTTGAGTCACATGTGTAAAAATTTCAGATTTGAGCTATTACCCCAATCCCATGAAGAAAACACAAGTCAACATTAACAATGAAAACCAAAGTCCATGTTCAACAATGAATATGCTGTAATATGTGTACAGATGAAGATGCCCCCCTTCACATTTCCACCTGCCCCCTCATGTAACCATGCCTGGAACCGGCCCTGTGATGCTCCTACTTCCTTCACCACAGATGACAGCAGGTTCAGAGACACGTGCAGCCATGATAATCAACTGAGCCATCTGAGACTAACAGGATAGTTGTTTTTTTTAACGTCTTTTAACTGGCGGGTCAGTGGACGCGCACGGCAGGAGCCGCGGCTGGTGATGAGCTGATCCATCTGAAGCTTAACAGGACTTTTTTTTTTTTTTAACCTCTACCGGCCGGTCGGACCTGCCTCCTCCTCAACAAATTAACATGTGCATTATTTTTTAGTTTTCTTTGTGCTGTATGATTCATGAAACTGCATCATAGAAGCCCGAGCCAACACGCACAATTATTGTGCAATGCGCCAGCACGTTTAAAAAGTTTAACACAAAAATTAAAACAACTAGCTTATTTTCTGATATGAGATGAAAACACACCACAGAACCCTTTCTTTTTGTTTGAGGCTGCTCCATAATTCTTGATGAATTTAATGATGACCAGCAAAACATCAAAGATTCTTTTGGCAGATGCATCCCCTTGACAGATACACTTATAAACACAGTTTGGCGCGTCAGTGTCTGTTCGAAACAGCTCCTGAATCGGTCACGTGACTTTCTAATAGCGACACGCACACCGACACGGGTTTTGCTTTATGAGCTTGACGCATGCGCCGATGCATCGGTGTTTCTGGACCATCACTAATTTTTGCTCTATTCTTGTCCTATATAAGCTCAAAACAGTATTTGAGCAAGTTTTGTTATGTGCAATGATCGTTTGAGGCCTTTCTGAGTGTTTTGGAGAAGCTAACTGCTAGCCACTTAGCATTACTTATTTGAGGCCTATTGGCCTAGGCCTGTGTATTTGATGCAGTTCATGTCTGTAGCTTATATTTTCCAACTGCTATGTTGTGCATTGTTGTGTGATGTATACATTATGTTGATTTAAGTACTGGTAAATGTGATATTTATTTATTTATTTATTTTTGTTTATTCATTTCATTTCAATAAAAAACATAAATACAATTTCAGAACAAAAATACTTATAAAATGAAAGGCAGCAGAAGAAGAATAAAATCTTATCATTTCTGTCCCTTCTTAACATAGTAATTCTAACAATCAATTCAAGCAATAATAATAAGTTATACAAAATAAAAATAAAAACACCTATAATTTGTCACAATTACCTATTATAGTTAATTGAAGAACACTTAACTCATATGTATCTTATCAACAGAATATTCGTAATCTTTTTCTTAAATAAAAATAATGATTTCTCTTTTTTTGTTTCATGATCCAAATTATTCCACAAACCTATTCCGTACCTTGAGGTAGATTTAGATTATAACAACTTGTCCTTTTCATAAAATACACTTGAATGTTTGGTGGTAGTATGTGATTTTGAGACTTATACATAAGTATCAAAATGTTGTAATCCACCAAATCATAAAACTTAAGTAACTTCAGTTGATAAAACAAAACACTTGAGGGACGACAATAATGTTTTCTTGAAATAATTCTCACAGCTCTTTTTTGCAAAATAAAAATAGACTTGGTAAAAGTTCTACATGCTGTACCCCAAACACTATCACATTAAATTAAATGCGGAACAATAATTGTATTGTACAGTAACAACAAAGCTTTGTTAGTCAGTAATTCCCTTACTTTATATAATACTGCCATAGACTAGATATTTTAGTTCTTACAAGGTTTATATGTTGTTTCCATGATAATTTATCATCAATAATTACTCCCAGAAATCTTACGTCATTCACTCTACGTATTTCTACATCATCAATTTTAAAAAGAAAATTGTCGGTAAACTTTTTTTTTTTACTGAATATCATATTTGTTTTTTCAACATTCAAGGATAACTTATTTAATTTAAACCACGTTTGTATTTTAACAAACTCCTTCTTCATTAATTCAAACATATGATTTAGGTCTCTACCTGAACAAAAGAAAGTGGTATCATCAGCAAATAATACACATTTGAGGATATCAGACACCTTAATTAAATCATTTATATATAAAATAAACAACTTAGGTCCAAGCACCGAACCTTGTGGTACACCACAGGAATTGTTGCATAAATGAGATCTAACATTGTCAATCTGTACAAATTGTTTTCTTCCCATCAAATAACTGGATATCCACTGTAAAGCTAAACCTCTTATACCATATTGTTCCAATTTTTCTAATAGAATGGTGTGATCAATGGTATCGAAGGCTTTCCTTAAATCCACAAATAAACTTATGCAAAATTGTTTATTATCTATTGCTGTGGTAACATGTTCTATCAATTCCATAAGAGCCAAAGATGTTGAATTATTAGATCTAAAACCATACTGACTATTACTTAAGATGTCGTTTTTAGCAAGAAATTTGTCCAATCTGGACACAAACAATTTTTCGAGAATTTTGGAAAACTGTGGCAATAAAGATGTTGGTCAATAATTATCAAATAAACACTTCTCACCATTTTTGAAAAGTGGAACCACCTTTGCAATCTTCATACTGTTTGGGAATATTCCATTATAAAATGATAGGTTACAGATATATGTAAATGGCTCAATAACATAATTATTTCCTTCACAACCATCATATCCATATTATGACAATCCTTAGACCTTTTATTAGTGAATTTGTCAGCTATTTTCATTACTTCTTCTTTGGGGCTTACTTTTGACATAATCTAAGTTGATACAATGCTAACATTATGATGTATAATAATTAAGAAGTCTGTGGAAATAGGAACATTTTTCAAAAATTAAAATCAACAAATAAAATTTAGAGAGCTTCAAAGCTGAACATTATGTGGTAAAATTGTAAAAAAAAAATCATAAAACTTGCTTTAGAAGAGCCTTTAAAGGGCTGGTTTTTTTTCTTTTGTCTCATCAAAATTTAATATATTCTTATTTTTTATGGTATATCTTAGATCATTATATACTGTTTTTTTATACTTTACACATTTGCTATTTTTGAGTGTAACTGGGACATTGAATACAAAAATTTGTTTCACCTCATGTACCACATGCGATGTAAATGACAATAAAGAACCTTGAATTTTGAACCAAAATGCCTTGAATTGTGTCTGTGGAAATAGCTATCTTTTTTTTTTTTTTAAATAAAAATGTATTTATGCCATATTTACTACTACTACCAAAAATGTATCTAATTACAGATGCACAAAGAGAAAAAGATGCTGCCCAGAACAGAAACCTCAAAAATGCTATGCCTGGGAGTAAAAATAAGTAGAAAATTAAAGAAAGCTTCAGAGAGAACAACAACCCGCTGAGTGGAAACAGCGTAACACATTTTACGGTTCATCTCACTAATTAAGATGAATGTTTTTTAATACAGTAGTTTCTTGTGGGATAGGATGAATAGTTTATGCAGAATCATGGGACTATTTGAAATTATATTACTATAGAAAACAACTATTGCAGATGGTTGTGACAAATATTACCATCATGACCTTTAAAGACAGTCATTAAAATCACACACTTTGGTAGCTAGGTTAGTAAATGTTTTTAATTTATTTTTTCATGCCAGTAGAACCAAATTTCTCTTAGAGCCCATGCCATGTTTTACAACATGTATGCATATATATTATCTAAAGACAATTACTATTGAAACAGAGATGACAGCTACAGTACAACCTGCCATATTTCTGAAGCATGCTATTGAAGCTTAATTTGCACTCCTGCTATTATATATGATTGCAGTCTTTGCAGTGGCTGCGTTTGCATCATTCTCTCTGAGCGTTAACATCTGAGCTGGTAGTTATGGTCGTTATCTCAGTCATCGCTGTCTCAGATTGCTGCTGGCAGCCCGTTAAATAAGACGAGTTAAAGCCCAGATTTGCATGAACGACCTCTGCCTTTTAATTCCAAACTTTAGACTAAGATTATTTTATGTTAAGATGTGAAAGAACTGTTTGGTAAACTTGGGAAATAACATGCAGAATAGTTTGCAATATTATAAATGTGAAGGTGAAAGATGTGTAAGTGTAAGCTGTCATGCTCAGAGTGTGTGTTCTAAATGACTCCCACCACATTCGGGTGACTGCAGTACAGCCATGTTGTTTTTGAAGAATGGGACTTTGAAACCACCCCCCCACACACACACACACACACTTCCCCCTCAGTATATCACTGACCTTTCAAAGAGCCAGGTCAGTGAACTAAGGATGCTTGAGTGTTGGTTGGGAAGAGCTACTTCCTGCAGGCACTTCAATCTGAGGTAAAATGTGATAAAGCTGTTCAGTGTTCTGATATAATTATATACAAATTGTAAGTAATGTATGTGCCAGAGGCAAGCAAAAACCCATTATGTAAATGCATAAAATTTTCATTATTTGTCAATATGGCTGTTCTGGTTGTGACAGCAGAAAGATCAACTTGTCTCTCCTACTGTTGTTTTCCTTCATACAAAATATGAAGCAAATCACACCAATCTCCATCCATAACGCTGCAGGATCTGTAAATACCAATAAATACTTAAATAAATAAATAAATAGCATACATTGTTACACTCTCTTTCTGGATCAGGCAATAGCACATTTCAGAGCAGTTATCGATTCAGCTGTTGTGATGCTGAAGGCAAAGTAACCTGTGAATGTTCAGGACTTGGCTCTGAATTTAAGAAGTTTGTTGCTGCAGAAAGCTTCAAAAAGTTTGAATGAGTAAAAAAAAATGCAAACGACTAACTGTGAGCTTGATTATGCTTTATTCAGAAAGAGGAGGAAAGTGAAATTACCTTAAAACAAAAGCTGGTTGGGGATGTTTGAACAAATGGTAACATCTTCACGATGATTAGTTCATGTCGTGTTAAACACATTTTGTCAAGCCAACAACAACTTTTGTGGCCTCTATCAAAAGGGGAATGTGGATAATAATGTTTTTCCCATTGTATGTTTGTGCACACATGTTTGCATATTTGCCTGTTCACAAATCTCATGAAACACTGAACGAGTTATAATGAAATTAAAAAAAAATAATATTTTACATCTACAACTGATTACCATCTGGAGTCAACAAAAAAATAAAATAAAATGCTGCCACAGCAAACACTTTAAATACAGAAAAAATGACTATAACCCTGTCTCATTTATGGAAATTGATCCAATAATTCATATATCAGCTGAGACTGATCCCAAACACGTATTCTAAGCAAAAAAAAAAAAAAAAGTACACGTAATCTTTAATTAAAATTAAAACATTAACTGTTTGGAGTTGACTCAATTTCAGTCAATTTTGCAGATAATGTGCAAATGTTTATGGGTAAAACTAATTCACAATGCTTTGTTTCTGCTACTTCGTTTGCCTAAAATGTCAGCAACAACTGTTGGCATTAGGATATATGTTACCAAAGCATTTAATAAACCACTGAATAAATTTGAATGAAACCGTTAGAAATATGGTGGTTACAACCAATCCACATAAATCAACACAAAATTAGCTTTAACTCAGTCAACTTTTAAAATGTTGAGCTAAATGAACCACAAGCACAATGGAACAATGGTTAGTATCATTCCCTCACAGCAAGAAGGTCCTGGGTTCAACCACTGGTTAGGACCTAGGCTCTTTTTGTGTGGAGTTTACATGTTATCCTGGTGTTTGCATGAGTTTCCTCCCACAGACCAAAAAAAAAAAAACAACCCAAAAAACATTTGTTAGTCTGCCTTTAGGCCCAGGCTTCCCTTGCAAAAGAGATCTGTGATTTCAATGGGATTTACCTGGTTAAACAAAGGCTAATAACAGTCATATTCATTCAACCCTTTTTTTCATTCACCCATTATTTATACAATAAATAAAATAACAATTAAAAAATGTATGTGTGAGAGTTGAGAGAATTTTCACCAAATCGACAACAACTCATTTCTCAATAAGATGGTCTTAGTCTAAATAGAGTTGGATGATGTGCATTCCTTCAAGGATTTTCGTCCTTTCATTGAAACAAACATACTGGACAAGTCTTTGCATAATATTTTTCTTTAATCTTAGTGCAAACAGATGTTATGAATTCTGTATTTTTTTTTTCTATTTTTGAGTAATTTTAAACTGTGATGAATGTTGAGGGCCAGAAGTACAAGTACAAACTTTAAATTATAAAACATCTAGTAGTGGCAAACAACATGATTTTGCATGTTCTCGTTGCAGGTTTTCATAAGATCTGTGCTACATTTAGTTCTAGAGAAAAATGACTGAAAGTTTGAGCTGGTCACCCACAGACCAAACTATCTGTGAACTTCCCTGCATAGTCTTCAAGTCCCTCAAAACTTTTTTTTTGGTTTGATTTTTGCAAATATGAGTTTGGGGGCTGGTGCTATTTCTTCTGCTTGCCTACTTCCTCTCAGTTCATTGCCACAAATTTCCATTCTGACAGCTCCATTTGCCTGTGTGACAACTCAAGCATTTATTTATAGAGTTGACATAATGACTGGGGCAGAGGTGGAGATGCATGGTGGAGGGACAACCGAAGACAGATATGATTTGCTACCGGTGCAATGTTTGGCCATCATTTCAATCTTCTATTTAAGTTAGATGAGCAGTATAAAATTGAAATTTATCATGTCATTAAAAGTGACAAGGTGGTGCTGATTGTAGAGCCGTTGCGATCAAATCCCAGCCAGTAACCTTTCTGAGTGAGGTTAATATGTTCTCTCTGCATAAGCATGGGTTTTCTGAGGGCGCTCCAGTTTCTTTCCATGTGTTAGTCTAATAGGCCACTCTAAATTGTCCCTAGATGTGAATGGATGTTTGCCTTTGTGTCCCTGTGATGGACTTGTGACCTGTCCAGAGTGTACCCTGCTTCTTGCACAGTAACTTCTGGACATTTATCTAAAAATTATTGGAATTTTCAGAAATGTAGTCTCAGGTTTGCATTTGGGCCCTCAAGTTACAACCTGACATCATTTCTGAAAGAAATGCTTTTTTCCTGCCTTATAACTGCTGTAAAATTGGATTGCGTACATACAATATTTGTGTAAACAAAAGACGTGCAAATTACTCGTGCACTTACAAATTCATTTTGAGCAGTAAAAGCAGTCAGTTACAGATTGTTCTAAACATATGTTCTCTATAAATCTTAATTAAAAAGCAATTTGGGCTTGTTTTCTTCATTCTTAAAGTTTTTTCACCTCTCGTCTAAAAGGCTCCAGTCCTGTTTGTGTTGAATGAGCTGTATTCTTTTAGGTTTTGCAGTTAGAACTTGTCTGCTGTGGCATCGTTTTCTGTTCTAGTCACCCCAGGTCAGTTTTCAGGATATTCTTTTAGTTTAGTGAAAATATTCAGAAATTATTTAACTCAAAACCATGTTATCTGTCTGTGAGAGATTAATTTAATTTAGTGTGATTCCAGTGAAAACATGTCCCATTAACATATTTGGCCCAGTAGTGGTCCAAGCTATTTTAATTTTGGTGAAACTAATTTTGCATGCTGTGTAGAAATCTGCATTTCTTCATAAATGGACAACATGCTGTCCTGATCGTGGCTGCACAGAAGTCTGTTGGAGTCAGTCTCCCCACCATCACAGACATCTACACCTCCAGATGCAAGAAGAGGGTCACCTGCATCATGAAGGACCCCACTCACCCAGCACACACACTTTTTGCCCTTCTCTCCTCAGGAAGGAGGTTATGGAGCATTAAGTGTAGAACCACTAGACTGAGGAACAGCTTCTACCCTGAGGCTGTTAGACTCATTAATGTCTAACCAGAATAATCACTGTGAAAAATCACATCATGTTCATCTGTTTCATGTTGCTGCTGATCTGTTTCATGTTGCTGCTGATCTGTTTCCTGTTGCTGCTGATAAAAATGTGTTTCATGCTGCTGTGTTCATCTGCTCACACAGACTCATGTTTGTGCTGTTGTTTGACATAATGTTTTTATGCTATAGTACTTAGTGTATTTTTAGTTGATGTTTTTCTTAGTTCATAGATCTTATTACTGTTTTTCTTTTACATTTTATTGTTGGATGTAACTGGCACTCTGTGTACATAATTTCGTTCCACCACACGTACCACATGTGGTTGCGAATGACAAATACAAATAAAGAATCTCTGACTCTCACTCTCACTCTGACTCATGCATGCTCAATAATCCAGGTAGAAAAAAAAAAGTTGTCTGGTCCTCTGGACATTCAAAAATGCCATTTATTTATTTATTTATTTATTTATTTATTTATTTATTTATTTATTTATTTATTTATTTTATGTCCAGCAGACCAGACTTAATTTTTAGACAACATGATGCTTTTTGAAAGTTTTAATTACGTATTGCTTTGCACAGAAATACTGGGAGAAGTCAGCTACAAGCTGCCTGGAGACAGTGATATGAAAGTAACTGTAAATAACTGGTAATTGCAGTGTCTCGTGTCAATTAATTTACACACCTCCTCTGAGGTTACACTTTGTTTCAGCTGAGGTTTAACAGGTCCACTGTGTTTTCGCCTGACTGTCCCAATGTACGAAACAGTGCAAATTCAGATTTAAATTAGTCTCCAGGCAGCAGCCGCTGCTGATGAAGAACACAAGAGAACCGTTTGAAGAAGAATGAACAAGACTGCTCTCCTTATTATGGCCACACTGTGACTCATTTAGGCATTTAAATGAATATGGGAGACACGCAAAAGCAACATTCTCCCCAAGTTGTTCTTGTTCCGTTAATACATTGTAAACAATGACACACTGGTCACACACACTCAAAGGGATTTCATATACATTAAATAGTCCTTTAAATTTACATACCATGCACATTCTTTTGCAAAAAAAAAAATAATAATAAATCTCCCCCACTGTTGCATTCTTTGAATTTTATAGCCTTACAGAAAATGATTTTTCAGTTTGGTTTGAAGTAATGACTGTACACAATACACTCCAGATTAACAAAGTTGAATGGGGAGCTTGTTTTAAATATTTCTCAAACAGATAAAAAAGACAAGTAGTGTGAACAAATGTATCTTTGTTTTGAAGCCCCAACCATTAATTTCAGAAGCTACATAATAAGTTACAAAATATCCATTAAAGGGTAAATAACGTACTCTGAGTGTCAGGTAATCTTAGTCATAGCCAATATTCTGATAAGTCTTAGAAATCAACTACTGGTAGTTCAATGCATCAGCAAGCAAGAGACAGCATGATAACCAAGGAACATGCCACACAGGTCATAGATAAAGTTGTGGAGACAAACAAATCCAAGTTGGGTCATAAAAATATCCTAAATCCTCAACATCAAATGAAACATCTTCAAATCCATCTGAAGGAAATGAAAATATTATGCTCCCATGGCAAATCTGTCAACAGAGAGTCTTTGACCAAAACTCACATTCCGATCAAGGAGGCCATTAGTCAGAAAAAAATATTCAAGAGGCCATAGATAACCCTGAAAGAGTTAGACAGCTGTTTCAAAGAGATGGAAGCATCTGCCTGTAGGACTATGACATATAAGCTGCACACAGCTGGGGTTTTTTCAGGAGTAGCATGAAAACAGTTATTGCTTGAAGTAAAAAGGGGGCAAAGTATTTGTAATTTCCTCCTCAAACATAAGAAACAATGTGCTGTAATCAAACTGAACTTCTTCAAGATAACATGCCTGGTTCAAGCTCAACACAACCCATCATGTTGAGAAACCATCCCCTCAGTGAAGCATGATGGTGATAACATCATGCAGTGAGAAAATACATACATTGTCTGTACTTTATATGTTGACTGTTAAAAACAGGTCTCTTGAAAATGAGTCCTTGTGACTAAATGAGACTAATCTAAATAAATAAAGGCTGAATGGAAAAATACACATGTGCAGGCACGCACGTGCACAAACACACATCCACACAAACATATAAACACTACTCAAGCACATTTACTTTACACAGAATAAATATTGAAAATTCAAATGTAACATTTCACATGCACTGAATCCTTAGGCCTTCTTTGAAGATGTTAAAGAACTTGAGAATAGGGCTTTAACAGACTACTCGAGTAATCGACACATCGATTCCTAGGACACCTATCGAGTTTTTTAATTTCACGTCGAGTATTCGCAGTGATGTCACGTCGCACTAACAGAACAGAAAATGAATCAACTTCCTGTTTGGAGCACGTTGCGAACTGGTGTTACACCATATTCTGTGACCACCGTATATTGTGACCATAGTGGGCGGTGTTGCATACACTGTTGCAGGTCACAGAATAAGGTGTAACACCGGGTCCAATCGACCGAGCCAGAACCAGCTTCCTCTGACCTTGTTTCATAAACAAAAAAGCAAAAAATATTAATTTCTAAAAAAAGAAAAAAAAATTAAAAACATAATAATCTTTAAAACTAAACCTAATGCGCACCACCGTGGGTGGCGGTGCGGGGTTGTCGACTGCCCCACTGTTTTTAGTTTCGTTTTTGACGTGCCACACATTTCTTT
Source organism: Hypsolebias antenori (assembly GCA_031762315.1). Classification (NCBI taxonomy): domain Eukaryota; kingdom Metazoa; phylum Chordata; class Actinopteri; order Cyprinodontiformes; family Rivulidae; genus Hypsolebias; species Hypsolebias antenori. Next base: position 28,444,237 of record JARVGS010000979.1, on the reverse strand, counting down.
CACTTTTGCAGCTTAATAGTAATAACTAATAGTTTTGGTTTTCCTGTGACTTATCTGCAGTATGATAAATGGTAGGAGCATAATATATGCTCCTAATGTTTTGTTGGTCTTTTTTTGTTGTTGTAAATAATAAATTATGTTTTTATGCATTTTTTTTTTGCATCTTAAAATCCTATGACATCATCAACTACTCGAGTTCTACTCGAGCTTTATTATGTTAATGTCGACTTTAAAAATTGTGTACTCATTCAACCCCTTATACACACACATATATATATATATATGTGTGTGTGTGTGTGTGTGTGTGTGTGTGTGTGTGTGTGTGTGTGTATACACATATATACAGGTAGTCCTTGACTTATGATGGAGATCCGTTCTCACGCGACGTCGTAAACCAAATTTGACGTAAGTCGGAACGTATGTAAATACATGTGACGTACCTGTTTTACCAAGCACGTAAACCAATTTTTGACGTAAGTCCATGGTGATGGCCTTCCGTTTCCTCGATGCACTGCCATCAGAAGAGTCCTCCTTGCGTTTTGGGAGCCATAATGAAGGGCTAATGAAGAGCTAAT
>JARVGS010000979.1:28334668-28345229 GCA_031762315.1 Hypsolebias antenori | reverse complement strand
AATACAGCATATCAGACTGAGGAAGTATTTCGGATTAAAGACAAAACGTTTCTACAGGTTTTTTTTTTTTTTTTGCTTTGTTTTGTTTTGTTTTTTGAATGTCCAGAGGACCAGATTTAGCTGTTTTAGATTTTTCTACCTGGATTATTGAGATTGCATCAGGGATCTGGTAAATTGTATCAAACCTGAACATTTATACACTTTCATGTCAAAAAGGTATTTTATATGTGTGTTTATAAATGTTGAATATGTGTCTTTATGTACTAATTACTCAAACTGAAACAAAAACATTTACTTATTTGGTTTACATCAGCCTCATTCCTATTGCTTCTTAAAAATGCAGTTACAAAGTACTCAACAAAGTCTTGCAATCTATTAGTTCTGCCAGACAAGGGCAAAGTGCAGATTCTTGCAGAAAATTCTCTGTTATCCAGGACTTCCTTCAAGATTAGAAACAAACCAATTTGATTTTTAACCCGTAGTAGATGTTTCACTTCCCAACTGAGGAGTTTTTTTAATGCAAAGCAAGAGTTGAAATCTTATGCAGTGTATAGCTTGGAGTGCTACACTCCAGTTTTGAATTGCAAAACCTCCTTAGATGGGAAGCTAAACATCTTATACTGCAGATTAGAAATGTAGTTGCTTTGTTGTAATTGTTTTAGAGAAAGCACAACTTAAAAATAAAGCAATTATAGCAAGTGCAAGCATTTTTCCCAGATTTAAATAAGTGCATCAGAATAATGCCGTTTGTTGGTACATGTTTTCACATCAGTAATGTAATGTATTATTTTTACACAGCTAAAGGAACCCCAGCATGCAATTCTACCCCTGAATCATATCTCATCAGACTACCAATGGACTGCATTCAACCCGGAACTGCCTCCAAGTTCTACAATGCTGGCCGCTGCCCTCACAACAAATGTGCTGGTTCCCTTGACTTTGACATGCGCTGCAGAGATGGAGCTGGATTCTGCTGCGGGGTCCAGAAGATGGAGAGTAAAATCATTGATTGTGGGAACTACAAGCTCCCTATCAGAGCTGTGACACAGTGTGGTTGTCAGAACTGTGTGCAGCCCACTGTGCTGGTTCGTGGCAGAGTTGTCTCAGCTGACAATGATGAGCCTTTACGTTTCGGGCATATATACATTGGTAAAGAAAGAGTGGGCACCACTGGATACCAAGGAGGGTTCACGTTGCAAATTACTCCAGACACTCAAAGATTAGTGATAAATTTTGTTGACCCCACTCAGAAGTTTATTGACACTCCAAAGGTGTTCATTTTTGACAAGAAAAGTGGCTCAATTTATCATGATGTAAAAGTGATGAAAAAGAAGACGGCAATTGATATCAATGCAGGAGAAACCAATTTTATTGACTTGGGAGAAATTAAAGGTGAAGACCCAATAGGGCAGTTAGTCATTCCACCCAATTCCTTCCATAAAGACAGTGGTGAGATCTATGAGGGGACTGTGAAAGCCAGTGTCACATTCATTGATCCAAGAAACATCACTACAGCAGCTGCAGCCCCTGGTGACCTCAACTTTGTGAATGACGAGGGTGACATGCTTCCTTTACGGACCTATGGCATGTTTTCTGTTGACTTTAGAGATGAGACAAACAAGGAAGTACTTGGGGCTGGGGCAGTCCAAGTCCTCCTTGACACACAGCATGTTAAAATGCAAGAGCATATTCCCGAAATGAAGCTGTGGTCTTTAAACCCAGAGACAGGTGTCTGGGAAGAGGAGAGTAAATTTTCCCACAGCAAAATCCCCATTAGTGGTCATGGACGAAGCAAACGTGAGGAGCGCACATTTCTTATAGGTAATATGGAGATCAGAGAACGTAGATTGTTTAATTTAGATGTGCCTGAAAACCGGCGCTGTTATGTTAAAGTGCGTGCCTACATGAGTGATAAATTCCTCCCATCTGAACAGCTCGAGGGTGTTGTAATCAGCTTGATTAACTTGGAGCCCAAACCCGGTTATTCATCAAATCCCAGGGCATGGGGCCGCTTTGACAGTGTCTTAACTGGGCCCAATGGAGCATGTTTGCCAGCCTTCTGTGATGCTGTGAGACCAGATGCTTACACTGCTTATGTTACAGCAATGCTTGGTGGAGAGGAGCTGGATGCAGCTCCTTCCTCCCCCAAGATGAATCCAAATGTCATTGGTGTAGCTCAACCCTATCTAGACAAGCTAGATTATCAGCGATGTGATCATGATGATCCAGCTCTGAAGAAAAATGCTTTCAGAATTAATTTGGCAAAGCCTAATCAAAACAATTTTGATGAAACTAATGGACCAATATATCCATATCAAAATTTACTAGGCTGTGAAAATGCCCCTGTGGATGCTAATCATTTTAGATTTTTCAGAGTAGAAAAGGACAAGTATGAATACAATGTTGTTCCCTTTGAAGAAAATGACTTGACAACATGGACAAGAGACTACATTTCCTGGTGGCCTAACCCTCAGGAATTCAGAGCATGTTACATCAAGGTTAAAATTCATGGCCAAAAAGAACTGATGGTTCGGTCAAGAAACCTGGGAGGAACACATCCAGAGACAAGAGGCAAACTATATGGCATTAGAGACATTCGTAGTACCCGTGACATGCGAGAGGCCAACACCTCAGCTGCCTGTGTGGAGTTCAAATGTAGTGGCATGTTGTTTGATCAGGCAGAGGTGGACAGATCGCTCATATCACTGATTCCACAGGGCAACTGTCGTAGGATTAGTACCAATGGCCTTCTACAGGAGTATCTCATCAAACATCCACCAATTGCTCTTAATAATGAATCACATGCTCTAACCATGTTAGCACCTGTTGATCCTTTAGGACACAACTATGGCATCTACACAGTCACAGACCAAAACCCCAGAGTTGCCAAAGAAATTGCCATTGGACGCTGCTTTGATGGAACATCAGATGGTTTCTCCAGAGAGATGAAGTCCGACTATGGAGTGGCAGTGACCTTCCTATGTCCAGAAAGGAAGATAAACAGAGAAAGCCTCTTTCAGCGTCTGCAAACAAACCCAGGTCAGACACTTTCTCAGATGGCGAGGGAGATGAGAGAACAGGGGGGTGTGCAGGTGGAGAGATCTTCTACCCAAGTTGTGGCTTATCCTTCAGAGCAGCGAGGGAGGACCCAGAGTCGCAGAGTTAGTTCTACAACCAGAAGAAGAGCATCCATGCGAGCACAGCAGCGCCAATAGAGGTGCACAGGTTTGAAAAGAACATTTGATACATGTGTACACTGACAGCAATATCAGAATAGTTTTATTTTCTTTGTTTTCTATTCATTGTGTTTTGTATTCAGTGGTAATTTGTGAAATTAAATTTAGAGAGAAAACATGTCTGTTAAGTAGTATGAATTATTTTTAACCATAAACATGACAAAACTGAGATCAACATTCAGGCAAAATCATCAATCATGATTGCTGGTTATCAGATGAGTAGAAACTTGAAGAATATAGTGTATAAAATGCTTTCTTTTCACATAAAAAGCAAAGACTATTTGACTTTTTGGAACTTGCTGATTTTTTTTTTTTTTCAATAAGTCTCTTCTATTTTCGTGAATGATTGACAATGAGTAGTTGACATCAAAGCTTTTATTTGGCTAATATGTGGGATTCTACTTGGCTGGCATCTCTCAATGTTTGAGGTTTACCCAGACCTTCAATTACTCTAATTACCATGGTAAACTGAAACACCACTGTTGCCCAATGAGCTCATACGTTTGAAACAAGAAAGAAAGCAAGAGGTTGGTTCTTGCTGTGTGCAACCATTGTGCAGCCACTATGCCTGCTTTAACGAAATGGGAATTACCAAAAAGATGCTTTCTCAAAACAATATGATAAGGCATTCCACACAAAGAAAAAATATTTAATTTTACAGTTTATTTTTTTATTAGACTGCCATACTAGCCAACTGTGATTCTGCCAAATTTGTTGCATTTGTACAAGACCACAGTTGTTACTAAGACTAGTATGGATGATTGGTAGTAGGCTGACCAAAATAAAAAAATATGTGATTCTGAGTTAAGGCAAAATATAAATATTTAATTTCTTCTGAACATTCCATCACATCACCAAACAAAATATATTTGAAATAATATTTTTGTCAGATTATCATTTTCCCTAGAAGAGGCCCATTCAAGGTCCAGGATTATGTTTGCTGTCTGATTTTAAAGCTTGTACACCTCAGTTATTTTCCTAACATCAAAGTTTGTAAGAGTCCTAACAGACAATTACTTTCATTAACAAAACATACTACATTAAAAATAATAATAATAATAATAATAATAATAACACATTAGTAGACATTTTTCTATGTATTTTGTCCAGTCAGTAATTAAATAAATAATGATAAACTTTCGCAAGTTTTAAGATGTTGACTGTGATGATGTTGGACATAAAACCATTAACAAGCTTAAAGTTCACTTGGAAAAAAAGAAGCTCTGCAATTGTTTATCTGTGACCTGGGCTCTTGCACGCTCATGGGATCAAGCCTTTGAAGCTCAAGCCATTCAATCAAAACTTATCTACATCCACATCCAAACGAGCACCACGGTCCTTTGAGAAAGCTGAGATTGTCAAGTGAAAAAAGCATACTGCTAATTAGAAAATAAATTTCACATTCTCCTGAGGACTATTGAAACAGTTTGACCTTTAACAACCGTTCATTTCCAGGCAACTAACGTTTAGCTTGTAATTAACAAGAAACTGGGTCAAAGAGTATTTTGTCAAACATGGTTACGTCAAAGTGTTACCCAGGACACCAGACAGTTGTGAATTTTAGGTTCCTCTTAGTTCAGTTAGTTTTTTTTACAGATTTGCAACACATTTATTAAAAATATGTTTTGAAAATGGGATGTACCGATAGTGGCTTATAACCCTAATTACAGTTATGTGAGGTGTGCGCTACTAGGATCTCTAGATAAAACCCCAAATCTCCCAGCTGGAGATGCAAAAGGAAAGATGATAATTAAATCCAGGTGTAGAAAATGATAAGTCCTGTAAAATAGCAACTGAATTTGAGGTCAGCTGAGGTGACCCAACAGATGTAGCACAAATAATGGAAATGTTTAACTAAAGGCTTAGGACGAAAGAAAAGTATAATTATTTACTGATAGATTAATAACCTAGTACTGTATTTGTGGAAAGAAAAAACAATATGTTGTCTTTGGCTCTTTGAGACTTCTGAACTCAAAATGTGGTTGCACATAGAAATTTGCAGCTCTGATAAAGAAATCAGAAGAGCTTAAATGACTGTCAAAGCTTGCCTCTCTCGCGCTCTCTCTCTCTCTCTCTCTCTCTCTGAGAGCGCGCGCGCTCTCTCTCTCTCATTGGATTTTAAAGGAGCGTAACGAACCCCTACATTTGTTATAATGACTTGAAAATGTTTTCTGTGTTATTAAAGTTAAACATAATTTCAACTTATAAGACATATTACAGCAATTAATTTTAATGACAATGTGATATTTATTTCTTTAAACTTCCAAGTTCATAAAAAATATTGAACTTTCTTGAACGAGGGACAAGTATTGTATATTTTTCATTCTGCCACAGAAAACAACCTGTGTTAAAAATGAAAAATCCTAATGATACTTGGTTTTGCAGAGTTATTGCATGGTAATGCTTAATACATTGCTTCTGAATTAGTTGTGTAAATTGTGTACTGTAAGACATTTGTTATAAATGTATGAACAAGAATGTGTAAATAAATGATTTTGTGTAAATATATTGACTGATTGTTTTCTGAAAAAGGCATTTTGGAGCTAAACACAGTTCATTAAAATTTTTAATATATTTTACTACTTAACACCACTTTACACCAAAATCATTTTTGTGCATTACGAATGTATTCCAGCAGAAATATTTCCACATGAAATGCTTCAGTCTGCAATGGAAGTTCAGCAGCTAGCTACTGCTGCTATTTGCTAAATAATCATGTATTGCAAAATTGATGGTCATGAAAAATGTAATAAAATAGTCCTGGTGCATGCTCAATAATCCAGGTAGCAAAATCTAAAAATGTTAAGTCAGGTCCTCTGGATGGATTCAAAAAACAAAATAATTGTAGAAACGTTTGGTTTTTCACCCAAAAAACTTCTTTGAAAGTAATGTTTACAAGCATTGCTAGCTATGAATTTTTCATACTGGAGTCGATTTAAGATGGAAGCACTCACTTTTGGTCTCAGCCTTGCTTGGACCGGCTATTAATGTGTCAATCTGGTCAGACTTACACTTTATTTTTCCAAACCGAGGTAGCTCCAAGAGCTATCTGCATCAAGCAAAATATTCACTGTTCGTAAAGTTCTAATGTCACCAGTCATGTCAAAAGATATGAGCTATTAATTTAACTGAAACTGTTCATTGTCTACAGAGTTTAAAAAACAGTTTGTTTGATTTTTAGAAGAAAAAAATAATAAAACATAAATAAATACAAATTTTAAGAGTACAGACAGAATTAACAATTTTCAAACTTCCTTACCTGTGGGATGCCTTTTCAAGAAGTGAAATTGTAAAAGGAAAAAAAAAACTCTATAGGATTATTAACAATGTGTTCTTTGATTTTCATACTATCACTGAATAGTTTCAGGTGTGCTGTGTTTCTCTCTTACTCTACAGGTGTTGAGTTATAACACTATAGAGTGAAACCACTGGTGCATATTGAATATAACTGTAGCCAGTGGAAGAATTATTGTCATAAAGTTGCACAGCAGGGAGCACAGTAGGGAAGAAAAGCAAAATGTTGCGCTGTGCTGTCACGGACAACTTTGGGACTGCAGACCCCATACAACAGGGGTAATTTAAGAGAAAATATGATGAGTGATGGTTTGGATGGCTAAGAAATAAAGTGCACACATTGACAATGTGTGCACAGACACATAATTAGAGAGGAAACAATGCAGTTTTTGAGTCAGAGTTTCATTTCAGGTCATGAACCTTCCTCTCTTCCTTCATCTTTATAAATTGTAAACTAAAATCCAGGATATGTAAAGTTGATAAGACTCAGAACTAAAACTGTTACCAAATGTGATGGCAGTGCTTTTTTTTTTTTTTTTTTTTAGTTCATTGTTAAAATTTATCAAGAAACTAACTTTGAAAGTGAATTATTTTCAGTTTGACTTCAGCATATTGAGCATTTACACTTATTTAGGGGCAGCTGCGGCTGAGAGGTTAGAGCAGTCGTCTTCCAATGCAAGAGTTGGGGGTTCGATTCCACCAGCAGTCACATGTCCAAGTGTCCCTGGGCAAGACACTGAACCCCTCATTGCCTCCAATATGTGTCCCATTGATGTATGAATGTGATAAAGCACTGATTAATCTCTAAATATCTACAGTGCTGTATGAATGGGTAAATGAGGGCAAAGATTGTGTTGTAAAGTGCTTTGAGTATCTTGGAAAGGTTCTATATAAGTACAGTCCATTTACCATTTATTTAAGACCACAAAACTCAAAAGGTGTGTCTTTTAGACATTTAGTAATGAAATAAAAATGCTTAGAGGGTTCAAGATGTTAGTGTGTTTTATATAATTGTCTTCTGACTAGCTGATATACAATATATGAACCTAAACATGTTAGCAAAAATAAATAAAACCACTGGATTGTCTCCAATACAGACAAACCTATAATTTGCATTTATTTTCACATTTACTAACGTTTGTTTTCAAAAATCTCAAGACATGAAAAACATATTGTTTACAATATATATCAGGGCTCTGAATGTTATACTTTAAATAAAATGTTTTATATTATTTTGAAAAATAATAAAAATCAAGCTTATTTTATTTGCATATAGAATTTATTAAAATTTGTACAAACTATTAAAATGGGGGGAGTGGTGGCACAGAGGTTAGAGAAGACAATCCTGTTTTGGCGAGTCACAGGTTTGAGTCACTGGATCGACAACAAAAACAAAGATTTGGGTGGAGAAGGTGAAACACCCACACCTGCCTCCATCCTCATATGCCCCACCCTAAGCCCTTGAGTAAGGCCCTTACCCCCTCATCTGCTTCACGTTCTCCATGGATGGCAGCCCTCTGCTCTGCACAGTTTGTTGTGGTTACTGTCAGTAATCATAGATGCATCAGGAAGAACATCAGGCATAAAAATAAAAAATCTATTGCCAAGTCTTCATGCAAGTTTGCTCAGTGTGAATGTAAAAGCTATTAAACTTGTGACAACAAAACAGCAGTTTTTTTTTTACTTGCTGCACTTGTAAACATTTGATTGTAAAATGGAAAACTATTCTAATACATTTATTAGAACCATTTTCATAAATAAAAAATAAATTTAAAGCTAAGACTCATTTGCTGAAGGAAAGCACATCTCACCTACTATCATCAGATTTCAGTTTAATATAAAATAACTCAGCTAGAGCCAGTTTGATATTTTTAAAGCAAACCATTTGTGGGAGACAATTTGAAACCTGTTGACATCGAAAGTAAATCGGTTGTAGTTGTACATTCAACTATTTTCTGTAGGTTTCATAAAAATCCATCCATTTTTAAATGAGACATTTTGCTAAAAGGCATATAGGAGCATGGGCATAAACAATATAATAAATATTATAATATTTTGCAAAAGTAAAACAGGTGAACTGGTGAAAGGGATGAGAACATACATGAATAATATTCAGATCTTTTTTTCCCAGTAGGTTTCAGTAAACAGTGTACCTGTATTATAAACAATAAAATTCAAATGATAATTCAAGGAATATCAAAACACATTACTTGTTTTGTAACATATATCTAAGAAATAAAGTTGTTTGTACAAGAAAATGTTTAACTATGTATAAAATAAAGGGGAAAAATCCCCCTTATTCTGCCAAACATTTCTCTATACATATATCACACATAAGCTGCAATCCAGGTTTTTGTCAGGATCATCAGAAAGTTCTCTTAATCTATGTTCTGTGCTTCTGTTGAACTTCTGCCCGGAATGCTAACAAGAAAAACAATTTCATTATGTCATATCCTTTATGCAATCTTCTCAGCACAGTCCAGAGATCATGGTGGCCAAAGTAGAAGCAGTGCTGAGAACGAGAGAGATAAGGCTCTGGAATGTTTGCAGATGGCTTGGGTTTGTGGAAAAAGTCTTAGATATAGGATAAAGCAGCTGCACTGAGGTTATTCAGGTTTTCTGATCCGCTGGGAAAGGCTTTATGGAGAGATGACCTGTGTGCTTCACATATACTTTGCCACCCTCCAGCTTTACTTCATAAACTTGTTGCTGTTAAAATTAAATCACAAGGTAAAAGTATGTTAGTGCTGGCAGGAATACAAGATGATGAGCAACTGCAGAAAATAAAATCACATGGAGGTGCACCTTCCTGTGAATTTTTTTTTAAATATGTATAGATTTGTCGATAAAACAACACAGTAATAAACATTGACAAGTCTTACTTTCCTGAATCTAACAAATACATAAATGTTATTTTAAATTTTGTGTTGACATGTGAGCTCCTTCATGCAACCCTTGTGTAAATCTAATGTGAGTAAAATATACAGTATTACAATTTGTAAAATGCCTTATCCTGTCTTTTTCTTTGAAATTTAAAAGGCAAATTAGTAACACTTAAATGTCAAATGTGTATTTTATAGCATTTGTATATTTTTATAGACAGTACCAACATTAGAATAATTAAACAGCTTTTGTTTGTATCAACTCTGACCTCTAATGACGTCCCAGACTTCCCAGTTCTGAGGTCAAAGTTATAGTCATGCCAAGGACAGAAGACCTGCAGGACTCCATCAGCCTCCTCAATGTCCCCCTCACACAGAGGACCACCTGGGGGTCCACACAGGAAACAGTTAGTCACAGTGTCTCATTAACATGACTATCAACAGCAAAGATCCTCAAATAAATTCAGTCCAGGGCAATTTTTTTCTGAACAGACTATACAGTGTGAAGGTCAGCCTTTGAAGGATGAATGAATAAATATACAAATAAGTCAGTTCCTGTGATGGACTGGAGACATGTCCAGGGTGTCCCCCCATCTCTCACACAGTGACTGCTGGACATGGGCACCAGTGACACTCGTGACCCGAAAAGGAAGAAGCAGGTAAAGATAATGGATGGATGGATGGACGGATGGATGGATGGATGGATGGATGGATGGATGGATGGATAAATAAGTCAATAAATAAATAAGGCACAATTACTCTATTGAGGGCGGCATGGTGGATCAGCTGGTAGAGCTGTTGCCTCTCAGCTAGAAGCACATTGGTTTGAATCACGGCCAGGGGAATGTTTCTGTGTGGAGTTTGCATGTGTGTGGGTTTTCTCCAGGTACTCCTGTTTCCACCCACAGACTAAAACATGCATGTTAGACTGTCTATAGGTATGGGTGAGAGAGTGAATGGTTGTTTGCTTTGTTTGTATCTGTGTCCTTGTGATGGACTGGAGACCTGTCTAGGGTGTCCCCTGCCTCCCACACAGTAACTGCTGGGCTTAACAGATGGACCCTACTATGCTATTAAAAATGATAAAACTTTCTTGTCTTTTTAAATAACTTATGTGTATAAAGTTTTGAATTCTTATGTCAATCAAAA
>JARVGS010000979.1:28318831-28329788 GCA_031762315.1 Hypsolebias antenori | reverse complement strand
AACAGGTCCCTCTTGTAAATGAGTCCCCGTGGCTCAACGAGGCTAGCCTGTATAAATAAAGGTTGAATGAATGAACTTGTGAATAATCTTTCTCCGTGCTTAATCATAGACTTTAAACTGTTAGGTGTCCTGACATCTCTGACTCTGACTCCCCCAGCTTATGCTCAGTTTTAATTTAGCCTCCAAATCTGAAAACTTAGATCGAGTTTGTTCTGCAACCTACAAAAACAAATTCTTGCACTTTTAAATCTTGTTTTTGATTGATAAACACTTAAATATAGTTGAAATAACAGCGCTGACTTTGTCTTGTACTAATGGAAGTTATATCAGGTGAGGCAGTGCTTAAAAGTGTATCAGGTTAAATCGTTTAGCTGTGTTATGGAAATTACCATACGTTTTGCTGTATAAGTTGCACCTTTTTGCATAAATTTGCAAGTCCTGAGATTTCTACACCGAAGCGACTAATATACGGGTTTTTTTTCCCCCTCCATATTTATAATCCAATTTTTGGCTGAGATCTGTCAATTTCATTCATTCTGACATGGAAAATATTGAACACTACCATTTTCAGCCATTAGAGGTCCCTCGACTAATATGGCGAGCCAAGTGTCTCATTAATAAATAAAACTGGCTCTTAATGAGAAACTTGGCTTGCCATATCAGGCCACCTTCATCTTCCGAACTCTGGAGCAATTGTGAAATCAGCTGCATTTTGCCACGCCGCCCAGGTGAAATGCAGCTGATTTGACCATTAAAGTGCATTTATTAAAGAAAAGTTCAACTGATGCACCTTTACTATAGAGTTGAGCAAAAGAAAAAATGGTTATTAGGTGGTTATTTTGTTAAATTTTGACCAAATGCACAGCAAATCCTCCATCTGCGAGCTCCCGCTTCCGCAAATCAGTTTTTGAAATGTAGCTGATTTGACCATCAAGGGGCATTTATTAAGGAAAAGTTCAACTGAGACACACCTTTGTTGCAATTTTGAGCAAACAAATAATTGCTTTTAAGTGTTAATCTTGTTAAATTTTTGTTAAAGTCCTCCCGTGCACACTTCCTCGGCCACCATTTGGAAGCCAATAGATTTTTGACACAACACCGGCCCACGTTTCCAGGTGGTCAGCAGTGACGCATAATAGATGCAACTTGCACAGCAAAACGACATATTTGTTTATTTTTTCCACTTTATTAGGCATTTTTGGACTGATGCAACAAATGGCTGTGCGACGTGTACAGCGGAAAGTACGGTGATAATGACGAATAAAACGGTAAAAATATTCCCATTATACTTTTCCTGTACTGATTGAAGCCTGGTCAAAGTGTAAACACTGATAATGCTCTAAATGTTTAGGTAGAGGCCTAAACAATCTAATACACTGCACTGACATATTTTTAAGCTAAATGTACATACTTTCATTTTTACAACTAAAAGTGTAGCTTTCCTTGAAGGACCAGAGGTGCCAGAGTTTTACATTAAAATCATCTTACTCTGAAGAGGGACTGAGTTGAAGCCATTTTTGTTGTGAAACCTGTGAATAAAATTAAGTAGAGTCTTATACAAATGAGTGAGCTCTTGTGAGATGTATCAGTCCTCTGAGAATGTCTTGAGTACGAGTCTCAACTACTACCACATCACATGAAAACAAGCGGCATGTTGATGTGCCCCGTTGCTGACAAATTTAAATGTTTGTAGTTTTCAAGATGAAAGTTTGTCTGAACTGGAACTGAAGAGAATGCTATTAAACCTTAATTATTATTTTTTGTATAAGACATTCAAGAAGGTAGGAGATACACCGTGTATGAAATGAATGGTAGGTTTTTATTTTTATATTTTTCCTTGACTGAGGCAGTGCAGAGTGATGGATCTTGGCGAGCGGAAGGAGCAATTTTATCAACAAGCAGGCACGATGGCAGAGCCAGGGTGTCGCTAACGGTGACCTTGAAGACAATAGATTAACTTTTGGCCACCTCAAGGGCTACTCAAATCATAAAACTGTATTTTTAACGGATGTAAATACTAGAAAACAGTTTCCTCATTTGAATTGACGTGGCAACCCAGTTTTCGATTGTGACATTTCTTATGCCTAGATGCAGCCACATACCAAATTTGGAACTGAACTGAGGAACAGCTTCTACCCTGAAGCTGTTCCTCATAAATCCCTAACCAGGAAAATCACTGTAATGCCAATTTAATTGGTGATATGTCACTTTATCATTACTGCTTATTATCCATGCTGCTGATTTATTACTTTAAGCTGCTGAATTTATACCCTTCTGCTCGCAACAGACTCATGTTCAGGCTGCTGTTAATACACCGTATATATTACATATTATTGTTTAGTGTATTAAATCCTTGTATACCGTTTCTTTTTGTACTTTATATTTTTGCTATTTTCAGGTGTGACTGGGACCTCGAGTACACAATTTCATTCCACGTCATGTACCACATGCGAATGACAATAAAGTCACATTGAATAACTTATTTTTCAAGTTATCCAGCTCATAATGTTAACATGTATATGCACGCAACATGCACAGACTGCCAGACGGAATGTCCAGTTTCGCCTCTTCACTCTGCGACGGGGGACAAAATTTATTTTTAACAAAAAAGTAATTTGTGTGTGGCTACAGTTGACTGTCTGTGGCAGCCATCTTGAAATGGGTTAACTCCAAAGGTTATTGAGTAGTAGTTACTAACCAACGCTGTGTTTGAGATTCACAAACATCTGTTCAATGGTTCATGAGGTTTTTTGCTGATGGTGCCAATTCTTCTCTGTTGATCTGAGAGATGTACAATGTGTATGAGTTGGGAATGACTCTCAGCTACTGACAGACCATATTTTAGCTCAATATATGTAAAACTGACTGAGGGGTTGCCATTTGTGAGTTGGCTGATGCTGTTTGGCTGTGGTTGCCATGTTTATTTGAACTAACTCCAAATGGCAATGAGTTGTACAGCTATTTATTACTTTCAAGGATTCAATTATTTTTTAATTATCATACCAGCTCACATTTGCATGTTTGTGTTACAAAATTCGGACTCAGGTCAAGAAGCCTAACAATTAACAAATAAATAAATACAAAAGAGTACCAATATGTAAAATGAATTAAACAAATAAATAAATACATAAATAAATACAAATTAAAAAGTAATATGAAGCTGAATTAAGTGCAGCTCGAGTTCAGCAGTCTGACAGCTGCAGGGAAGAAACTGTTTCTGAGCCTGGTGGTCTTGCTCTGAATGTTCCTCAGCCGCCTGCTTGTCAAGCACTGCTTGATGCACAGATGCTGCTGTGATGCTGTATCAAGCAGTGCTTGATGCTCCTCAGCCATGTGCTTGAGGTGGGGCAATTGGATTTCAGTTATGCCCTGTAATGTGCAGGTGCAGCCAATTGACTGTTGCCTCCTAATAAAAGCAAAATGTATAATAAACCGTTTATTTTGAACTATCGAATGAAAGTTACAAAATATTGCTAAAAAAAAAGTTTTATTGTTCCTGAATAAATCAAACCGTGTGCTCTTTAAAAACATAAAGGAATTCTCCTTTTGTCATACCCCTCCTCTTCTATCAACGTGGTACAGTCCAGTTCAGGTGGAAGCCATTTTGTGCTAATTGAACATGTTTCATTAATTTGCATGGAGGAAAGAGGTAAGACTCATACAAAGCCCTTACACATATTGTTGTGTAATATGCAAAATGATGTAGTTTACTTGATGTTTGGATCTACCAAAGCATCTGATAAAGTACAAATTAAGTCCAGTTGTTTTGTTTTAAACTTTTTTATTTTATTTGTGACTGATAATTTTCGCCAGCGTTCCAAATCATCTGAATAGAGACAGTTTAGCTAGTTATTATCAAGCATGCTAGTCAGTGTACCAGAGTTCTAAGAGCAGGTGGCTCACTCCAGAATTAGAATAACTGAGGCATGAAATCTCCAGAAAAGTTAACTATTTGGTAATTTTCTGTGATGTGCATCAGTGTGTGATTTTCTTGCACAAATTATCCTGAATAGTACTCCTTACAATACTGTTTACTTAATTCATACAGCATTTTCACATACAGTAACAAATCATATTGTATACAGTAATGTGTTGTTGCTCAAGTTATCACATCTGATTTTTGCAGGAGATGGCAGCAAGGCCAAAGAGAGCAAAAAGAAATCCCAGATTTGATGCCAGATATTATTGCTCCTTAGGTGAAGATAAGGAAGGATTTGATGTAAAATATATTAATTCATTTAAAGGTGAGTTTATTATGCAAAGGTTTCCAGAGTTTATTACAAAAAGATTTATTTTTTATTATTTTTTTTACTGTTAATATATTTTTAAACTGCACTTTAGGAGTAGGCCTATAGATCATGTTATATGATCATCATATCATTATGATCAGAACAACTTATTCCAAAAGAGACAAGCAACTGCTCAAAATAGAAGCTGTTATCATCCATCCATCCATCCATCCATCCATCCATCCATTATCTTTACCCACTTCTTCCTTTTTGGGCCATGGGCTTGTGCCCAGGTCCAGCCATCACTGTATGAGAGGTGGGATACACACTGCACAGGTCCCCAGTCCATCACAGGGACACACAAAAGACAAATAGACAACCATTCTCTCTCAATCACACCTAGGGACAATTTAGAGTTTCCAATTAGCCTAACATTCATGTTTTCATGCATGCATGGAGAGAATATGCAAACTCCACCCAGAAAAGCCCCCAAACTGGGATTTGAACCAGGGTAACCTGCTCACTGAAAGGCAGTAGCTCTACCAGTTGTGCCACTGTGCTGCCCAGAAGCTGTGATGTTGGATCATTATATATATATATATATATATATATATATATATATATAAAAATATGTGTGTATGTGTGTTTATGGAGTAATCCACAGAAACAATTTGGTAGTGAAAGAGTCATTCCACCACTGAATTAACAAAAAAAAAATTTAAATAATCACAAAGACATCAAATTAAGTTAATTGATTTTGAACAAAGTTAATCTCAATTTGTAGTATTTGAAAGCTCTGTATTGTTTGAAGTTTATTATTCTACTTTGTTTATTATATGTACCTTCAGGTCGGGGTGTGTTCAGCTGCCAGCACTTTCAAAAAGGAGATTTCCTTATTGAGTACAGAGGGGAAGTCATAAGCAGAAAGGAACAAGAAAACAGATTGAAAGTTTACCATGATGCACTCAAAGTTTTTCTGTTTGATTTCCAATTCAATGGACAACAGCTTTGGTATGTGACTTTTTTTTTCCTTCTAAATTTGTATCTAAACACAGAGAGGCAAACATTTTCTGCCTCATCATCAGTAAAAGCAGTTTCAGGTATGAAATACAGTGCCAGATGAATATTTTGAGTTGGTGTAGGAATATTCTTCTTATTCCAAATCCTTTATCTTTACATATTGTAATTATTTTTTTTGTATACTTGATATTTCAGTGTTGATGCTGCCAGAGAGGACGGATTGTTGGGGAGACTGGTAAATGATGACAAGGTGAACCCAAACAGCAAAATGAAAGTTACAAGAGTGGATGGAAGACCCCATCTCTGTTTATTTGCACTCAAAGACATTGGTCCAGGGGAAGAAATCACTTATAATTATGGTGATTCTGACTGGCCGTGGAGAAGCAAGGTATTTTGAAGTGTAACAATACTGTCACATGTCATTCTATCAGCTATGAACACAATTTTGAAGGGTGTATCAAGTTGTAGTACACAGAGTTTAAATATAGTCAAAACATAAGGGAAGAGCATAGTGCCTAAAAAAGCAGCTTTTACAGAGACAATCACACTACAGTTATCCCTCGCTACTTCGCAGTTTGTTTATTGCGGATTCGCTTTCATGGTTTTTCACAATGATATTTGACATGACACACAATTGGCTGATAAATTGGTGAGCCGCACGATCAGCATGGAATCGTATTTAAAATAAACTATTTTATTATTATTATTATTATTATTATTATTATTATTATTATTAGTAGTAGTAGTAGTAGTAGTAGTAGTAGTACCTGCTCTTGAGCACCCCCAAAGAGTCTAAAATTGCCACTGAATCAGACACACAGGTCTTGTGTAGTACTCAACATGTAAGGTGCAGGAATAAGGAGGACTGAGATTTAAAATACAGGCAGTCCTCGACTTACGAACGGGTTCCGGACCTAAGGACCGTTCGCAACTCGATTTTGCCGTAACTCGGAGCGCCGGCCACATGGCGGCCATAACGTCTTTTTAAGCACGTTTTTTTCAATGTAAAACAACAACAGCGTATTTAGAACACTGTTTTAATGTGTTTCAAAGCAGTTAGCTAACAGAATACCCTCAAAAAAATTGAAAAAAACATAAAATGCTGCATAAAAAAGACAACGTAAGGTGTGATGACGTCGATGGGGGCGGCGCCGTAAGTCCGAGTTGCCATAAGTCGATGGCGCCGTAAGTCGGGGACTGCCTGTATGTTTTTTTTTTGGAGTGTGAGATTTTGCCGAAGTTCTGAAAGAAATCCTATCCATGCACAAATAAAATGCAAACTCTGCATAGAGAATCCTGGGCAAATGTTTCTAATGGGAGACCTAGTTGCTGTGAGGCAACAGTGGCAACTGTTGAATTTTGTGGAAGGACCCAGAATAGAGACAAGAGTTTGACAAACTACAAAATAAAACTTACTTTATTTAAAAAAAAAAAAAAAAAAAAAAAGCTAAAATGGCACTAAATTTACAGACTCTGGAGAAACACGAAGGAAACTCGAGAACATTGCATGAAACCAACAATGCACTGCTGAGGTGGAAATGGAAGGAGACTGATCTAATAGAGCAGAAGTAATTGGGAGGCATGTGAGTTGATTGTTGACTAGGAACAGGTGAGAGTAGCAGGCTGAGGAGTTGACTGACGATGAGTGGGATATGGCACAGGGAGCATAGGGGAGAAAAAAGACTGATCTGCTGAAAACCACATGGGCTGATCGAGGTCTAACCTTAAGGAAACAAACGTCACAGAGAATAAACCGATCAGATAAAAACACAAGTAATGGAACTCAAAACACAAGAACCGCAGAACGCAGAATAACTGAAGGAAATCAATCTTCAAGAAACCCTCAAACTGTCAACGTGTAACCAAAATTCACAGATACTGACAGTAATCACTGCACCTCGATGCTGCCTTCAGCCTAATCAATTTCAAATAGAATTTGTGTTTTAAAACTTGCAAACCATTCCTCTTTTCTGTTTTGAAGGCGGTTGCATGTACATTTTTTTTTCCAAACAGCTGGATTATTACCCTGATGCATGCTTGATTATTGTTTAGCCTTTGTGTATAGAAGAAATAACGTTCCAAAAAATGTCATTTAGACAAAAGCAGTCAGTCAGACCCACTTCAATGAGTGAAACTTCCACAATGAGGTTTAAAATGTTCACAAATTAGTGTAATTCATGCACCATTTCTTCACATTTAATTTTTTTTTTACATCATTAAAATGTCTTCACAACTTACCATGAACTTTGATGTCTTCACAACTTGGTTAATTCAAAGGCCCCAGTATGTAATACAGTGTAACCTTTTTAGCTACACTTTTTTTTTTCTTGAACCATTAAACTAACTAATGACATGTCTGCACATGTAAATTATTCCATGTATGTCAGTGGGAGGGCAGCACAATGGCGCAACTGTAAGAGCTGCTACCTCTCAGCATGCAGGCCCTTGGTTCAAATCCCAGTCCGGGGGGCCTTTCTGGGTGGAGTTTGCATGTTCTCTACATGTGTGGGTTTTCTCCGGTTTCCTCCCACAGACCAAAAACATGCATGTTTGGCTGACTGGTAACTTTAAACTGTCTCTAGGTGTGAGTGAGAGAGTGAATGGCTGCTTGTCTCATTTGTCTCTTTGTGGCCCTGTGATGGACTTGCGACCTGTCCAGGGTGCACCCCACCCCTCGCACAATGATTGCCAGACATGGGAACTGGCGACCCTCGTGACCCAAAATGGAAGAAGCAGGTAAAATGTAATGGATGGATATCAGTGGGCATGCAATACCAAAAAAAAAAATATATATATATATAGGCATAACATAAGGTCTGACTCATGTCACTGGATTACAAGTTATTTATTTCCACCTAACTCTAGCAGATGTACCAAATGAACAATTGAGCTAAATAAATATAAAGTACATCTATTGATGCAGTATTACGTAAGCACTCATGCAGTGTAGTATACTTCTGCAAGTCTGTTTTTATAGAAAAAAAAAGTTGATGGAAACTGGAAGTGTAACCCTAAAAACAGATTGAGATTTTTTACAATACCTTTTCATAGTAGTCAGCTGAAAAAAGGGGTTTCCTTTCACAGTTTTAAGTTAGGCAACATTTTTGCTGTAAAAAATAATTTGATTGTCCCTAATCTGTTTCTGAAATGTCTACAGTTTCTCTTGTTTAGACATGATTTTCCTTTTATACCACACAAACCCCAAACTGAACGGCACAGGCTTTTGGAAGGTTTTGAATTCTATATATTTAAGGCATTCTGTGTAATTGGGAACCTTGAAGCACCTTTAAATGCTCAACTGCATATCCTTTGAAATGTGTGAGACAGATGTCTGACTATAAGAGAGGAGGCCCTAAAATAATCTCTGCACAACATACTATCTTCTCCCAAAAAGAAAAAAAAAAGCAACAGTTATAAAAGTGGAAAAAAGTGTGGTGTAGGTTTGAAGCCTGTACTTAAAGATGAATGGGCTATATTGTTGGCACGCAGAGGGAAGAAAGCGGCTGTAAACCTCATCCTGATTTCTCACTAATGAGCTTTCGCATAAACACCCCAAGCACGAAGTATTTGTTTGTGCAGACTTCATTTGTTTTCAGTTGAAATGGAATAGTCCTGTAGGTTTGGACAATCTGTCCAAGTTCCTGTCTTCACCCAACGGCATCCTGTACTCACAGACACAACAGTAGCCAACCATCACCTTTGAGGAAATCACTGCCAGATACATTCACATGTGTGCTGTGGAATGCTAGATTCTTGGTAAGTAAATGGTAGAAGTCTGATTTTACAAAAAGTTGCCACTTCAAATATCGGAGCTGAAAAAAAAAAAACAAAGATATTTTACATGTGAAAAAAAAAATCAAACACTCTGGGTTCTGGTTCACACTGAAACCCACAGGATGAAAGAAAAAAAAAACTCTTACTAATAAAATACAGTCTATGTAGGAGACACACTGCATATTCATGTATTAATTTTTCCTTTACTGCACCTCAGCCAAGTCTCAGAGCTCCAAAAACGTCATGTATTAATTAAGAACCAATGCCCGCTCTCAACGAGAAACAAGGAAGGAGGTAGAGGAACAGACAACAGGAAAGATAAGGGGTGAAGTAGTAAAGTAAAAAAAAAAAAACATATCCTTTTCTTCATAATGTAATATGCTGTAAAACTTACTTTTAAACCATATATCATAAGAAAATGTAAAAGCACTGATTTGTACAACAGTGAAAGAGGTAACAGATGACCAAATAAATGGCCATTAGCAGGAAAAACATGACCATTAAACCTGTTATGCCACTTGATTGCTGTTATGTGTTGCTGACTATCCATGTTGCTGCATTTTGCTCATGCTGCTGATTTATTTCATGCTGCTGTGTTCATTCACACCCACCTGCTCACACAGACTCAGGTTCGTGCTGCTGTTGTTCGGCATATTGTTTTTGTACTATTAGCGCTTAGCGTATTCTTAGGGTAGCCTATTTTTAGTTCATATCTTAGATCTTTACTGTTTTTCTTTACAATTTATACTTTTGTTGGATGTAACTGGGACCCTGTGTACACATTTTTGCTCCACCACATGCACCACATGTGGTGCAAATGACAAATAAAGAAACTTTAAACCTTTATATGTGTTGAAACTTGTCTAATTTAACATTTTTAAGGTGGCTTGTAGTTATATTTTTCTTCAGGCATGTGTTCTAACCTTTATACTCTGGTTTTGTAAAGTATACTAGTTTTTGAAGAAATACTTTCCACAGGACTCTTAATTCAACGATAAAGCAGTTTTAAAGAATATGTGACCTCTTATCTAAACCAAACAATTTAAAGCTTATTCATGGATTGAGAAAAAAACTTTTTAATAAAAAGTCCAAACGTTAATTTTTTTTAAATCTTTTTAATGGACGCTTGAGAAAATCAACCAATTTTTTGATAGTCAAAAGATATTTAAATCCATTTTTATCCTGAAGGTATCAAACATATGAATTTTATGAAAACTGACTTATCCATCCAATGTCTTTATTTATTTATGTAGGTGTTTATTTATTTATGTATTTATTTATTTATTTATTTATTTATTTTCAGCTGCTCCCTTCCTCAGGGGTTGCCACAGTGAACTAACTCAAATGAAGTCTTGGCAATTGTTGCCCTTCCTGATGCAACCACCGACCACCGAGCTACCACATCCCTCTGTGTGGAGCAGAGAGGTTTCCCACCCACATTAGTTTTTATGTTGGCAGTCCAGGGTGTCGAACCAGCGACCTTCTGATTACAGGCTCGCCTTCTCTAACCTCTGTGCCACCACTCCCCCATCCAACGTATTTATTCATGCTCAATAATCCATGTAATAATCATAATCATAATAATCATCCAATATTCAAACAAACACATCTTAGTCACTAAGAAAAGTACAGTTTGTACCATTTTATGGTACTTAACTTTGTGAAAATATTACTTTTTATTTATTTACATTGTCTGTTACTGATGTTCCAGATTCCTTCTCAATATGGGACTTGCTGCAAAAAGCCATTTTCTAAATATTTTCCAATCACTGCATTTGACCAGATACAAACATCATCATGAAACAAACTTGTATAATCTCTCTGTGGCACTCTGTCTTAGTCCTCACACGTGTTTTCTTAAAGGTCCACTGACATGATATTTGAACTTTGCATAAAATGGCACAGCATATATATCTTGTATCATTCAACTATGT
>JARVGS010000979.1:28173693-28186467 GCA_031762315.1 Hypsolebias antenori | reverse complement strand
CAGAGAAGGCCCTGTCACCTCTGCATTTAAGACGAGTTCCTGGAACTGTGAGAAGTAACTGGTCCGCTGACCTCAGAGCACGTGGTGGGACATACGGGTGTATCAAATCAGAGAGATTGGGGGGGCGAGACTGTTCAGCGATTTGTAGACATACAGGAGAATTTTGAACTGGTTTCAAAGATGAACTGGTAGCCAGTGCAGGAAGGCCAAGACTGGTGTAACGTGCTCTCTTTTGCCTGTACTGGTTAAAAAAAACGGGGCTGCTGCGTTCTTGTTTCCTTTAAACAGTGACATTACTGTCATGTTTTAAATTGCGTAAACAAAAAAAAAAACAAAAACAAAAAAAAAGAATGTACCAAGCAATAGAACTCAACAAATAAAAATGCTTAAAGGCATTATTATACATTGGATGATGTCCTCAAAAATTTCACATTACAGTATATGTGGTTGAGGTAACAAGCTCATTGTGGCAAAGCAGGAAGTCGTGCAGCTTATCAGACTTCAAAGCATCATTTACTGACTGGAGAAGACTAGTATTCTACCTCATCTGTCCACAGCCTGCTACAGTGATGGGTCCAGCACCTTTTGTAACCTAAAATTGAAAGAAGACAGTGCACAAGTCAAAATAAGGTTACAGTGACTACAAATTGCAATTTGTTGACCTTCCTTTTGGAAAAAATATTTTAAGAAAAAATAAAGAGATTTTCAATTGAAATTAAGTTAAGAACGTGTGACCTTTGTAATTATAAATTACAGTAGCTCAATTTTTCTTTAGTTCATTCATCATATTTTATAATTATTTATGAAGCCTCACCAGTCAGAAATTACAAGATTTTATGTATCTTACCCTGCTCTTTTGAAGTGTGTGACAAAGAAGGGTCTTTGTGTCCAAAGCTATTTAACAGCTTTCTTCCAGAGCTAACATCGTCCTACGTTATAATAACTTCAAGACAAACAAAAAGCTTAGTGCTACTTCTTGTGCCATGTTTTCTAAAACAGTTACTGAATCAAGTATTTACTTGTGTAGGTAAACATAGATGTTTTAACACGTGTTAAAATTCACCAGAATGTAGGAAATATCAGCTATTTTATTTAAAAAAGTTATGGGGGAGAACCCACAGAGCTCGCACGAATATGTTCCCCCTACAATAATTCTAATACTAATACCCACTATGTTGTTCAAGCCAAGAGCCTTTGACAACACTGGGGGCTAAGGCCCCCTAATAAGTGCTTCTAGAATTGCCCCTGGTGTGAGGAAACGAACTGTGAAAAAATAAACTCTTAGCCTAAAATTTAACACAACAACATAATTGTACACATATCTTACATCTAAAACGTATTAAATTATTATAATATATTTGCAACCAACCAGCCTTTCATATAAAAATAGCAATATTTTTACCGGAGAATGTGTGCACTTTAACCAGGAAGAGTTCAGGGTTTTTTTTTTTTTTTTGCGTGACAAACAGTGACAGCCAATGAAGATTTTAACCTAAAAACCTACATAACAAAGCAGAGCATAATTTTTAAATGAAAAGGGACAAGGTGGACAAAAATGCGCTCTCAGAGTCTGTTTATTTACTGACAGTAAAGGTGAAACTCCCACCGCAGCTCGCACTGCAGCCAGCACAGCTTGCAACACAACTCTCGTGAAGTTCAGGGTTATTTGACACTTTCCTGCCCATTCTGTAAGTTTAATAGATATTTACTTCTTACCTTGTGATGCAACTTATTTTCAGCCACTCAGGATTCTTTGCCGGTGACTTCGCTGCTCTTCCCGCCCTCTCGGTGAAAAGCAGCTGCTGGAACACTGTTGACTTCTGAGCAATGTAGTTCTTTTGACTTGTTTTAAAGTGAAGACTTATTGAACGAAAACTACAAAATAGCTGTGCATGTCCCTTTTTTTTTTCCATGTTCCTTTTTGCTTAATGGTCGGTTCCCACTCCTGTCTGGTCCTATTACTTTTCAGTCCGGTCATGTCCTGGTCCTGTGAGTTATAACGAGGTTAACGCTGGTCCCGCTGGAATCACGTGACCCATGGTACTCCCGAAAAAATGTAATTCTCTACTTTATACATCTAGGATTGTGTCGCTTGGTGTGGCTGCATGGTGGAGTAGATCTGTTACCTTTATTCTGAAATTTTGCTTTTGAAAACTTTAATTCCTCTTTTTTTCTGTATGTAAATGGCACATGCCCACCAATTTGTCGGGCGTTTTTCTTTCCCCGAAAGGGACAACTGACTCTGTAATAACCAGGATTCCCACAGTACAAGCAGAAGTTAGAGTCCCGGCGACTTTGCTTCTCCTCAGGTGATAAGTGAGCATTACGTCCAATTTGCATGGGTTCAGGAGGGGTGAAAACACGTTCTGACGCTACTGCAGGACGAGGAGTAGGACCAGGAGATTTGCCTCCTTGGGAGTTGTAGTGTGAGAAGGTGTTTTTGTAGGCGTGGGGCTCACCTAGTGATGTCACGGACCCGGAAGAGGAGTGATGATGGGAGTTTTAGTTCTTCTCTCTTCTCCGCTCCCGGAAACGCTCGTCAAAAGCCTCGTCAATTAGCTCATTGAAACTTTCAGGCTCGTCCCGTGCAACGATCTGGTCTTTAATAGGATCGGACAGGGAATGTAAAAAGGTACCTTGGAAGGTGAAATCATTCCATCCGGTCTGGGCCGTGAGCATGCGGAACTCTAAGGTAAACTTAGCGACAGGACGGCTGCTCTGATGAAGTCCAAGAAGCCGCTTTGTGGCGTTAGATCTCTGCAGTGGCCGGTCAAAGATTCTCCGAAACTCTTTCAGAAAGGCATCAAAAGACATAAAATCGAGGTCATGGAAATGCAAATAAGAGTTAGCCCAGCGAATTGCATTCCCCTTTAGTTGGCTGATGAAATATGTGATTTTAGCGGCATCTGACATGTAAAGCTGAGGGGCAGCCTTGAATGTCAGTTTACACTGAAGGAGAAAACCTCCACACAGGTTTGGGTCTCCAGAGAAAAACTCAGAAGGTTTTGTGATTACCTGCAGATTCGATGAACTGGCTTCAGGAGTTGTGTTGGGGATGTGGCTCATAGAAGGTGCGGCAGGAGCTGCAGGTGGAAGATGTAAAAACTTTTGATTTAATGGAAAAAAAAACCATACATCCTAATTCTCTCAAGTCCTCCTGTGTTGTTTCTTGTTGTGTTAAGACTCACTGCAGCATTTCCTCGAGTTTTGTTATGCACTCCATCTGGGAGGCGGATGGAGTTTGTTCGCCTCTGGTCTCGTTCTAGGTCTAAGGCTGGAGCATTTCTGTAATGACTGGCGGAACCAAGACTGGTACGAAACCAGAAACGAAGCAGACTCAGATATAAAAATAACAGTGTTAATATATACAGTGTAATATACAGTATGCAGGTTCTCTGGAGCACCTAGGGAGGAGAACAGGGTCAGTAGGTCCAGTTTGCGGTGAAGTTTTGCTGAAGGTAATTCTTTTGTTTATCTTACAGATGGCGACGCCAGGTGACGGTGTGGGTTGATATCCACAAGGCACGCCAGAGCAAGGGAACAAGATGAAAGGGCGAGGCAGGTCTGGCAGGAAGATGAAGGGTCAAACTCGACAGGTGTGGCAAGCAGGGAGGAGACCAGGCAGGTCTGGCAGGCGGACGACATGCAAGGCAACAGGACAGGATTCAAACAAGCAGGATATTGTGGGCATAAAAAACAAGGTAAGTCAAATCACTAACTCTCAGGTTTTCAGGCTGAAGGCATAAATACCAAATAAGGCTCAATGCTCCAGCGTCGGGTCACACTTGGCTGCAGCCTTATATAGGGCTGTTCCTCATCAGGTGGATGGCCGTCAGCTGTTGTTAAATGGTGGCCATCTTGGGGCAGGGCTGCAGACAGTGAGACTCCTACAAAAGTGACATGGTCTCTAATTAAATTTTAGTTTGTGTTTGTCGACATATAGTATTTTGCACTAAAAACAAAATGCAAGTGAGACTGTTTTGAATGTTTGAGATGTTTCATCAAATAAATAAGAGGATAAATAATTAGATTTCATCACAAAAACATTTTATAATAATAATAATAATAATAATAATAAAAGGGATAAAATGTATGTGAACTGTAGAGGGTTATTTTATTTGTGTCAAAGCCTGAGAAACAAAAGACTGCTGCAAAATCTTCAACACTGGATATTTTTGTATCACTAGCCAGTGCATCTCAAATTATTTTGCATGGTCATATGAATTTTTGAGATCATATTTTCTGGCTTGTTGAAGACTTACTTGTGGCTGTGTGTCACAGTTATTTAGTCCTTTTTAATCTCTTTTAAAGAAGCATTGGAAGCTTTGTATATTTCTGTTCTTCATGCGGCAGCAGCACTCAAACAGAAATGGACAATATTTCCTCAAAAGAAAACAATAAAACTAATGATTTGATCTGCAGGAAAAATATTTGTTCTAGATCTTAAAATGTGTACAAGATAAATAATTAATGGGTTTATTGGAAATCCCACTTCTGCATGCCAAAGTTTCAAATATAGACTTCACGCTCTGAGTATGTGTTGGGGATCAGACTGTACTACTACCACGGCAAATTTTACCTCAGTATCTGTAAATTGACAGAGACAGTCATTTTTGCTTTTGTAAAGACATTTAGCTGGGGTGGCCACTTTGATTAGGATTGGCTCCAAAAGATAATCAGTTGTTTGTGCTCATACAATGATTACTTCCTGAAAGCTTTTTTTTTAATCTGTACAGCTTTTCATTAGATATTATGCTAATAGACAAACAATACAACTCACTCACAGACAGTGGATGACAACTAAATTATTATTATTATTATTTTACATGAACCATGGTTTTATTAAATAACATAGCTTTTCAATAGTTTACTAATTGTTTATCCATAACAGACTATTAAACAATCTGTAGAACATTTATGCTTCTATTATAGACATTATGTTTAATATGTTTAGTTTTGATAATTGTTATGTCTGTTTCATCCAACTTTAGCTACTTTAGCTTGTTTATTAACCTTTATTCAACCAGGCAAGTCCCACTGAGATCACAGATCTCTTTTGCAAGGCAGGTCTGGGCCTGAAGGCAGAATAACATGTAGGTTTTTGGTCTGTGGGAGGAAACTGAAGTACCCGGAGCAAATCCACGCAAGCACAAGAAGAACATGCAAACTCCACACAGAAAGACCCCAGGTCCAACCCGGGATTGAACCCAGAACCTTCTTGCTGTGAGGCAACAGTTCTCACCACTGAGCGGTTGTGCTGCCGACATGTGTGTTTATTCAGATTAAATGTTCATTCTACTTTAAATGGTAATGAGTTAACTATGAGTTTTCCTTTTGAAATCAGTTTTTGTTTGAATAAATGTCAAGTTATTTTCATTTTGGTTATAGAAAAATGGCTAGTTTTAGACTGCAATAGTAAACAATGATGAAATCCTAATTCTTTTCTCCTTCTTGCATCATTTTCCCTCCTTCTAGACTGCTGTGTTTTGTTTCTGTAATCTTTCAGACATCAATAATTCAGGCGTGAAGTGGAAGATGAATTATTCACATGCTGATGTCAGACATAAATGCACTGTGCTGGTGCTGTGTACCCACTTTTAAATGAACCAAGGGAGAAAGAAGGGTGGTATGCATGTGCACTATAAAGCTAGCTCATATTAAAACCACTGTCCCTCCCTGCATTCTCTTCTGCTAACCTTGCTTTAGTCATTGCTGTCATCCATCCCATTTTCACTCTCTTCAAACACAGTCAATTCCCTTTTCATTCTTTCTTGTCACCTAGATTACATGCATGTAGAGCGAGGCGCTTCTGTTTGAAAGAGACAACACAGGGACATGGATAAGTAGTGGTGGTTGAAAAAGGGATTTCACTGCCTATCCTCTCAGCACACAATGCAAGCCAACAATCCTACAAACTAATCCCATCGCTGCCTAAAACTCTGGGTGTGAAAACACTGGAGAAGCCAAGCAGGAAGACAGTCACTGAACCATACATTCATTTAAAATGCTGTGTCATTTCCCTGCTTATTTTCATTGCCCTTCTCTCACTTTTGTTTTTCCCCTGACATTCTCTTTCATGTTCTGTCCCTTTCTGTCTTCGTATGAGTGTGAGTCATAGGCTGTGTGTTATCTAGCCTCTGGGTCTATTTAGACACACACTGCCTCCTTAACAACTGTTCACATAAATCATTTGATTCAGCATGACACTAATTAGGATTTGTCAATATTATTAATCTGCTCATCCAGCCCCCATGTGGATCTGAATATTTCCACAAGTTTGTTCAGCAGGTGACGGAATGGTAACTGATTTAAGGCAGAGATAAAACAGTTGCAGCAAAAATAGCAAACTGACAGGCTTTTATGAAAGTATTCCAGAGGGACATTTTGAATGTGTTTACATGATAACAAAGATTATAACAAAGACTCTGATTAGTGGGGGTGCAGCATAGCCATCCTAATAAAAGGAGTAAACCGCAGTGTTTTCTCATGTTGACACCCAAATGGGGGCCCTCAAGAGTCAGTGATTTCTGGATCATCCATGGGTGTTGTTCTCCTGTGTGTTTAATGCACCAAATTAAATGCCTCATAAACACATGCATGCATTAAAAAAATGTGATTGTTGAAATGCAGCTCAAGTTTCCAAGGCTGGAAAGTAGTGAAATACATTTACTCACATTATCAAGATTCAAGGTTTTTTTTTTATTGTCATTTGCATCACATGTGGTACATGAGGTGGAAAGAAATTGTGTACTCAGGGTCCCAGTTACATCCAACAGTAGCAAAAATATAAATTGTAAAAGAAACAGTAATAAGGATCCAAGATATAAACTAAGAAATATGCTAAACTAAGAAATACGCTCAAGACAAATAGTGCAAAACAATGCGCCAAACAACAGCAGCACGAACATGAGTCTGTGTGAGCAGATGAGTAGGAATGAATACAGCAGCATGAAATAATCAGCAGCATGGATAATCAGAAGCACATATCAACAATCATGTACGGTAATTATGAATTTTAGGTACTTTGTACTTTTTAAAGTAATTATCCCCATCTACTGTGAGGATTGGCGTGTTTGTGTTTTGTGATCCTTATGTTTCCCAGCTCCTGTCACACCTGTTCTCTATCACAGTACCCCCAGGTGTTCATCGTTGTCTTTTGTTAGTGTCCTTATACCTGTATATTCTATGTCTCCTCATTTCCATGTCTGTGCATTGTCCTGTCTAGGCTTCTTGCTCTGTCTCCCTCCATGTCTCCTAGTCTACATTTGTACATTATGTACATAAGTTTTGATACCATGTCAGCCATTGGGTTTATTTTTTTTATAAATATTATTTTTACCTCATCCCTCTTACCTGCTTATCCTTTTTACCTGCTTTTACATTTGATAGCCTCTGCAAAAATTTACCAGAGAATATTTCACTCACCCTGGAAAAGATATTGTACTCCACACTGGACATGCTTCAAAGTTCTTCCTCTTGTGGCATCTGACAAATTGTTTGATTGGATCTGAAGAGCAAAAACGTTGCACAAGTAAACGGTTAGTATTTTTTTAAAGTCTGTTCTACATGCATGCAGGCTGCAGGATTGAGTGCTCCACAACTCAGAATGGCTGACTCCCAGTGGCTTCCCCTAAAACAGGACAGATGCACCACACAGCTGGTAGAATATCCGAGTCAGATGAAGCAAAAAATGAAGCAGAAACTGATGTTCGCCAAGAGACAAGTTCTAGAAAAAAATATTAAGAAGTAATTATTTTAAAAAACTATTTAAGGAAAAAAAAATATTCAACACCGAACAACACGTGTATCTTTGACTGAAAACAAGGCATCGTTTTCAGCTACCAGCTTGTAAGGGTCTGGTGATCTGGAGTTTGAGTTTTCTTTAGTTAGTCAAAACAATCTTCTCAGAGCTATTGTTTTGCACAAAGTCACTTTGTGTGAAAGGCATTTTGCCTTGGACCCCCGAACCAGAAGATGGTGCATCTGGAAGATGAATCAGTCAGGGGTCATAATTAGTGCAGCTTCATGCTACAGTTATCACAAAAAAAGTCAAAAAATTTTTTTGAGTGTACAGTACTAATGGAGGAAAATGTCTTTCTTTAATTGTTTTTTCTTCTTTCGGCTGCTCCCTTCTTCAGGGGTCGCCACAGCAAACTAAGTTGCACGAATACTTGGCAATTATTTTTATGCCAGATGCCCTTCCTGACACAACTACAGACCACTGAGCTACCACAGCCCTCTGTGTGAAGCAGAGAGCTGCTATCTAGGGTGCCCCAGGGAGCAGAAAGTGAGGTATAAGGGCTTTGCTCAAGGGCCCATATTGGGGCAATTGAGGGTGGAAACAGATGTGAGTGCTTAACTAATCCCACCCAAATTTTGATGTTGTTGGTGTAGAGGAAGAGGTCCTCAGATCGCTGAATTTTGATTACCTGTAGTAATTTTATTCTGAAAGGGGCACCACTTGCTTTCTGGTTCTTAAACAAGAAAAATAGAAAATCAGTCTCAAGTTTATGTATTCTAGTGAGTTATTTTCATATTAAATTCAAATGTCATATATAATAAAAATGCATGGATTCAAAGTACAATTTTGTGAAGTTTATTATCGATATTGGTAAATATAAGTGATCAAAAATGATGAGTACAGCTGAAGAATGAATAATGGCTTTAACTTGACAACACATGAAGAGGTTATGGAATTATCTTCTAAACTTTAATATGGTGAATTATGAGGTTCAATAGCAGAGTAAATTATCATCTATAAATCTAAAAAAAAAGTTAAGTCTGGTCCTCTGGACATTCAAAAAATAAAAAGCAAAACCAAAAAAAAATGCTGAAACATTTTGTCTTTCCTCCCAAAAACTTCTTCAGTCTGATGAGCTGTATTCAGCTCAGTTTTATAAATAGCACCTTCTAGTAGTGGATCAATCAGTTTGCTGCTGACAGCCAAAACCAGCTGCTCACATGCTCAAGGAGGGCCATCAGCCTAATGATGGATCGTTAGCACCCTGATGGTTGTTTGCTATTCACAAGGGATAAATGGTAAATGTATCAAGTTCACACGAGAAGATGTTAAAACATGGCAGGCTGGCTTTCTTGGACTGTGAGGTCTCAGTTTCTGATGGAGGACATTTGCATACTGAGGTGTACCGTAAACCCACCCACACAGACCAGTATTTGCAGTTTGACTGCCGTCACCCTCTGGAGCACAAGTAAAGGCTCCCCCATAGCGCTGCGTACAGCCGTAAACAGCTGTACGCACGTACTACGCAGAGGCACAAACTTACCCCTGCAGGGCATGTACGCGCAAAGCTCAAATTTTACGACCACGTACGCAAACGCGGTGTCACACAATAAAATTCCCGGCGCCGGACTGTTTTGAATGTGACACCATTGTATTAAATTCACCTTCTTCATCCCTGATCTGGCCTTTTCTTTTGTTTTTTGCGAAAAGGCAGTGATCGCTTCCTCCTCTGTTGACGTCATGACTGAAATGATGAAAAATGAATGAATTTGTCACGAGCGAATTAAACTCAGGTCCAGCGTGGCTGCGGGAGGTTCTGGGGAGGTTCTGGTGTGCTGGTCTGATGTGTGGGCTGCAGGACCAGTGCTCCCTGTATTTTTAATTTTTTAGAACTTTTTATTAACAATATATAAACACAGAACGCCGCTGCGGCGGCTGCCAGCGCTTGTTTTTTTTTCTTTTTTTTTTTCCCTGACCCGTCAATCAATTCAGTTGGCTTGTCAGCAAATTATCGATCAGCGACCTCAATTTGTCTCGTAGGTAAACGCTCCTTGTCTGTGGAGCTGCGCTCAGAGTGGATACTTGATTATGACATCTGAACCCGCTGCGTACAGTACGCGCGTACGTACACGTGAACGGTCGTACGCGGGAGTATACTGGGGGCTTTACAATGCTGTTATTGCTAGTATCACTCATCCCGTTGAGAATAACAAACAACCACCAGGTCGCTAATGACCAATTGTTATACTGATGGTTCTCCTTTGTCATGTGAACAGCTAGTCTTGGCTGTCACCAGCAGACTGGTTGATCCACTTTGGGATGCCAGCATTTTTTCAGCATTCAAGGCAAGCTACTTTTAAAATGACCAAGTCAAAAGGATCTACCCCGATAAGACTGGCTGCCCTGTATGTCAATCAAGTGACAAATTTAATGGTGAAGGATAGACGATAGGCTGACGTCTATTTTATTAATGCTACACACATTAACTTGCAATCGACTGGTAGATCGCGCTTGACATATTGGGCACCGCTGCACTATGAGAAGGTGCAGTTTACAAGACTGAGTTTATTGCAGCTCCTCGAACTGAAGAAGTCTTTTGGATAAAAGACGAAACGTTTCCACAAAGAAGAATCCATCCAGAGGGCCTGACTTATCCTTGTTAGAGCTAATTACAATAAAATATTTTATTTATCAACGTAAAACCCATTTCACAATATGCTGCCATAGATGTTTAAAAGACTGGGTTAAAAATTACGTTAAAAAAAACTAAATTAATAAATAAAAACTTTTTAATTTTTCAGAAAGCCTGAAGAAATATTGATCCATTCCACATCAAAAGATTACGGAAACGTCAATTAGCTCATTGAAAGCTAAATATAAACGAAAAGAGTGTACTGTACTGAAAGTAATAAACTTTACTACAGTTGTCAAGTAGTTTTGAAGATTAAACAAATTCAAGTAGGAGCAGAATAGAAGTCCAGCTGATTTAGTTTGTTTACCGGTAACTTTTCTTGGATTTATCATGACCTGGATGACAGAAGCTTCACCAACAGAAAATATATTTTTGTCTGCATGACGGTGTGAAAGTTAACCCTAAATAACATGCCTTGCTTTTCTAACCTGCTGTTGTTTTGATACAACCTTTTCTTTGACAGTGGCTGACCCTTTGGATGACATTCCTGATGAAAATCACAGGAACTACATGAGAGGCTATTTGAACTCCTGGCCTTACCCACTGTTGTCGCATTACAGAGTTGGACAAACGCTGAATGTAGAATATAACGGCGTTCAACAGAAGTGTGAGGTCTTGGAAGTGGACAGCAGCTTGATTCATGTCGTTTTGTTGGTTAGTAAGGATTTTTAGAGAACAAATACATTGCTTATTCAGTTTTTCTTTTCTGATGGTTTGACTGAGTAGTTTCTCTGTTCCCATGCTTAGTGCGATAAACAAAAGGAGTGGGTCTACCGAGGCTCCATACGCCTGGAACACATGGTTAAGTTGAGGAAGGAAATGATGATAAAAAAATGAATGAAGAAAACAAGTCTTCTCCAGTTAATGGTAAATAAATTTGGATATGCTTTGAAGATGAGTTTTATTTTTATAATTCTAATTTTTTTTTTCTTTTTGTTTTTCAGGACGTTGAAGACCCGAATAACTACCGGTAGTTTTAAAGTAGTACAAAGTTATTTGCTCCTTCATATATTGGATTTTTTTTTTTTTTTTTTTCAGATTTCTGCCGTTTTGTGAGGAATAAAAAACATTTGGATTCACAGCTCTTGGTTTACACATGCTCCAAGCTGTCTTTTTTTTTTTTTTTTTAGATGTTTTTTATTTTTTATTTTACAAATGTATTAGAAACAACAGTTACTGCTGCTTGCTGGCAGTGCTTATTAATTGCTCCACTGTTTCTGAAGAAGAATATCCTCAAATGATCGCTTTGAACGTTATGTGTTTTTTTTACGCATGTGTGTTTGTGGAAATGTAATTTCAGTCGTACTTTGTTCCAAAACCATCTGACTTGACTGGAGTTCGGACCCTCCAGGCTTGGATCACATTTTATTGGATTATCAAGCTGCTAAAAGTGTTACCTCTGTGTTGTGAAATGCCTGAGAAAAATTCTAACATTTCATTTGGTTATTTGTTCACAAATGTATTTTTGGCATACTTGTTCATTAATAAAAAAAATAAATTTTTATTTGGCTTAAAATGAACACTTTTCACCAAGAAACAAGTTCTTGTATACAATTGTTAAAACTATTTTGAAACAAAAGGTAAGAATTTATTTAAAAAGTTTTTTAAACCATTTTACCTACATGTTTTCTCTACAATAATTCAGAAATAATTATTTGAAATAATTCAGCCTAAAACACTTGACAGTTTGTCCTGACAAATGCCAAATTCCCAAAATAAAAAGTTTTGTGACCTAATTTTTTAACCAGAGGAAATTATTATGTTAAAAAGTTATGGCATCTTTATATAGATAATTAAGATAAATTTTCAGCATTGCTTTGAATATTCAAATTGATGGTATTAAAAATTCCAAACAATGTATATCGAGATTTTTTTAAATATAAACATTCAGATTACAGTACCGTAGTCTTGATAAATATTGTGCCTGTGTAAACTAAGTAACATCTGTGCCAATGCATCCTAGTTGAACCTGTTCGTTATCTGGGATGATTCCAATTGATAAGAATTGAGTTAAGTAGAAAGCCAAAAATTATATAGTGTAAATACAAACGTAAAGTGTGGAATTGTTTAAAAGTATACAATATGTTTTTAAATACAGTACTGGTAAACACCAAATGAGGTCAGATGTGGTATTTCAACTATATCTTTTTTTTAAATCATAAGACGTTCCTTCTGAAATTGTGGACTTCAGAAGGAACAACCACCCCCAACACAGGAGGATCTGCGGTCGAAGTGGTCTTGCCCCATTTCCATTTGCTCGGCGCGGGTCGGATATTCCCTGCTGTGCGCGTGCTTGTGATGGTTTCCACAGGCTTTTTGTACCTGCTTCAACGATAATTCT
>JARVGS010000979.1:28135449-28153992 GCA_031762315.1 Hypsolebias antenori | reverse complement strand
AAACCTTGAAAGAGCCGTTGCAGAGGAACCAAAGAGCCGCATGTGGCTCCAGAGCCACAGGTTGCAGACCCCTGGTCATTACCATAGAAGAGATCACAGTACATCAGTCCCTCCCAGTGGGCCTCAATCCCGGTCCACAAGGGTCACTGCATGTTGTAGTTGTTTTCCTGGTCCTCAGCAGGTCTTCGAGTTCTGCAGAAGCTTGCTCCTCACTCATTTATTCAAATCAGGTGTGCTGAAGCAGATAAACATCTAAACCATGCAGGACAGTGGCTTTCAAGGTCCAAGACTGAGGACCACTGATCTATAGCATCTATCAGGAACAAGACTCTGAGATATGAGGAAAAGACTCGTCCCTGACCCAGAGGGAGCATCCCACCTTGTTTCAGTGAGAACCATGACCGGTAGCAGGAGGAGCTGATCACAACCACCTCACACTCAACACAAGGAGCTCCAGTTAAACCTAAAATCTTAATGAGGAAACTAAAGAAAACAAAACGAGCAGCAAATGCACGAGAAAGTCTAGAAACCCGAAGGAGATGCCGTATTCAGCGTTCACGTGCGCGTTTTTTACTGATTTTTCTCTCTTTTAACTTTTACGTTGTGTAAATTTATTTGTGCTGCTTTCAGTCGTTGTGCAGCCTGTTAAAGAAACAGGATGCCACATCTTTGTGGGTCCACCACCTGCGAGGAGGTCCATCAAAGTCGAGTGCTATGTAAGCCAGGCAGCAGGTGAGGGGGAGTTCCTGGTCGCGGTGACTCCTGGTGGTGTAGATTAGGTCCAGGGACATGGAACGCCACCTCCCTGACGAGTGATGAGTCGAAGCA
Source organism: Hypsolebias antenori (assembly GCA_031762315.1). Classification (NCBI taxonomy): domain Eukaryota; kingdom Metazoa; phylum Chordata; class Actinopteri; order Cyprinodontiformes; family Rivulidae; genus Hypsolebias; species Hypsolebias antenori. Next base: position 28,153,164 of record JARVGS010000979.1, on the reverse strand, counting down.
TTTGTGTGAAGGGAGCGATGCCAACTAGATAAAGTTGGGCTCGCCTCTGCACAGCTTGGGATCTACCATCGAAAGGAGTCAGTTGAGGTGGTCCATCTGGTCGGGATGCCTTCTGGTTGCCTATCTTTGGAGGTTTTCCAGGTGCGTCCTACTGGGAGAAGACCATCTACCAAATGGTAGAAGATGGTGCTCTAACCAGATGTTTAACTGTGTAGGATGGAGAAACCATCACAAAATGTGGGTTCCTGTTTCAGAAGGAAACATGCATTCCTACAATCAAAATGGCAGAGTGGAGGCGTTTATACGATAAAGTGTAGTTGACCAACTTGTAGAGGATAAATTTGCTGCAGCAGCAAAATCATCTGGACTAGCAGCATTTCTGTGTTGGAGCCAGATGGTTGGAGGGTTTGTGAGCAGAGATTTCATCCACAAACCCCTTTATCCCCCTCTGCCTCTGAATCTGTTGGAGGTGTTAATTTTTAAATCAGATAAAGTCCACATGTGAATAATTTCCATCTTTGTTGAGCCAGCTGGGTGTAGACGTCTCTGCCTGCATCGGGGGTCACTGTTGCATCACAGCTGAATCCTGCAGGACACCTCTGAAGCTCACACCAAACCAAAGACAAACCCAACACAGTCCATAGGGTCGGAGCGCCGCCCGGCTCTTTACTGCCTTAAAATGAAATGACCAGTATTTTCTTTTGTCACGTGCACTCCATCTTGGTTCAGCCGAGAGGAGACGCTGTCTGGAAGACTGGAACAGTAGAAAGTGTCTCTCTGTAATTCTGCCTTTCTGAATTTCCCCACAGCTGTGCAGCAGGTAATTAGCTGCTCAGAATGACAAGCACGGCCGCTTTCCCACTGACTCTTAAACCTCCACACGGTTCCCCCTCGACACAAATCCACCTTAAGCTGGAGCAACATAAAGGGCACAGTGAGGAGAGGCTGGTGCTTCACAAAGCAAATCCACTTCACCTCCACCTGGACTGCTTTCCTTCAACAAATCAGTCATTTAAATATACTTTTTGGGTAAAAAGGACACAATCGTTATCATTCCTGTTCCACCTGCTGAGACGCGCTGTTTGTTCAGGACCAAGCAGCAGCTGTTAGGGACGCTTAAGTCTTCTTCACACTGGATGACGAACCTGACACGATGGAATCAATCAGCCAGAAAGTGGCTGGTCAGTGCAAGGTCTTGGTGAGGTACTCAGATGTGTGAATTTACTTATTTGACCTTTATTTTTATAAGTTGTCTCGTTGAGATACAAGGACCCTTTTTCATGAAGGACCTGAGAAAATATGATATGCAACAAATTTACCTGAATCAGAGGCTCGACTCTGCAGTGGATCAGGTGAGTTAAAGCGACCCAACTCACCGGTGTCCACGGCATTTGCTGTAATTCTCCTGGTTTTTGTTTTGGCGAGTTTGGTAACTCACAGACATAAATGTAGTCGGCCAGAGGACATAAAGGATCCAGGTTAATTTGACATGTTGGATTTGTTAGTCTAGATTTAGTGTGAGGATTCGGTTCTTTAAAACCTAGGTGAGTCAGCAACCGACCAGCTCCAATGGACAACTTTAAATCTTGTTGCAAGGTGTTCCAGGTTGCAGGAGCAAAGAGAAGGTTTTTACACCAAGTTCGGTCTGCACTGAGGGAACCTTCAGGTACTGAAGACCTGGGAGCGATGCAGTAACTGCACTGACGTGATGTATGGAAGGAGATGTATGAAGGCAGCAGACTCAGGAGGGGTTTATGGATCAAGATGTACCAGTACGCGAGCCAATGTGTAGATAATGACGGCCAACTGACCGCTGAACCTTAGAGCACCAAGTAGAGCAGGTAATCCAGTTCACTTAATGGATCTGAATCAGACATTAAAATAATCTGGTCATGGAACAAAACTTAAAATGTTGAATGGAAATAAAAGTCAACCAAAATGTTACATCGTGTTAACTGTATGTTATCTATGTAAACATACACTGCCTGGCCAAAATAAAAAGTCTCCACCTGGATTTAACTAATCAAACAGGCACGAGCCTCCTGTTGGATAATTACTTAAATTAATTAAAGACGATGATGTTTCAGCTGCAACAAGTTCTTTAAGCCCAACTGGTGCAATGAGTTGCTTCTCATTTTTTAAACAACCATGTTGAAAGTCATGGCGTGGTCGTGGAAAAGATGTCAGTCTGTTTGAGAAGGGTCAGATCACTGGCATCAAGCAGAGAAAACATCTAAGGAGATGCAGAAACTACTAAAACTGGGTTAAGAACTGTCTAACACATGATTAAAACCTGGAAGGAAAGTGGGGACCCATCGTCTTCCAGGAAGAGATGTGGCCGGAAAAACAATGCTGAAAGATCTTGATCAGTGATCACTTGAACGTTTGGTGAAATCAAATAGAAGAAAAACAACAGTAGCACTCAGGGCTGTGTTTAATAGTGACAGTAAGAACATTTCCACATGCACATATGTGAAGGAACTCAAGGGACTGGGACTGAACAGCTGTGCAGCCTTAAGAAAACCACTAATCAGTGAGGCTAACTGGAAAAAAAGGCTTCAGTTTGCTAGGGAGCATAAAGATCGGACTCTGGAGCAATGGAATAAGGTCATGTGGTCTGATGAGTCCAGACTGACCCTGTTCCAGAGTGATGGGTGCATCAGGGTAAGAAGAGAGACAGGTGAACCCATCATGCCTAGTGCCTCGTCATCAATGCAAGATCTTGATGAAAAATTAATGCAACACCGAGGAAATAGATCTTGTGACATTGCAGAAGCTTATCAAAACAATGCCACAGTGAATGCATGATGTCATCAAAGTTAAGGCGCTCCAACCAAATATTAGTGTGACCTTTTTTTTTGGTGGCAACTTTTTTTGTTGTTGTTTTGGCCAGGTAGTGTATGTTAATGTCTGTGAACAACTCACCTGTGCAACATTTCCGGTTGTTTATTAACCTGCAGGAGCGACCCTCTTTTCAAGATCAGCAACATATCTAGGGGTCAGTAACTCAGAGCCTGAGTTTGCAGTGGGTCATTAACCCGGATTAGAGCAGTCCTGCGGCAGATCAGAAGAAGTGACCTGACTTGTTTTTCTCTGCACCATTACTGGTGATTCTGCTGGTTTAACTCATTCTTTTGTTTTTGGTGTGTTCGCCAACTCATGGACCTTCATCTGTTTTCTGCCTGAGAACATGAAGGAACCAGGTTAATTTGACCTCAGATTCGTGGGTCCTGACAAAGTGTGAGGACTTAGATCTTTAGGAATCGACCGAATGTACTGCCATTGTATACACATCCAGCATCTGCACAGAGCTGGCAGGGGCAATCATGTAAACAATGTCTCCACAACTGATAGCCAAGAAGAAAACAGTGTTCCAAGTTAAACAAGCTCAGATTCTGACAAAGAAGCCTGGTTTCAATTTCAGTGTCCATAACAGAAGTTCAACTCGGAGCTTAAAGCTGCATCAGTTAATCAGACCAGTTATTTATGAGTCCACAACAGGAACTCAGTTTGTGGAGAACTGCTGGCACCAAAGTTCTGTTTGTGAGAACTCATTGTCAGAGTCCTGTTTTTCCCAGTTGTCCTGAAGTCACAAGGTGGCACCAATAAGCCACACCTGTGAACCATTCCCTTGATGAGATGACAGGAGCATAAAAGGCGGCAGATGACTTCTCCTCGCGGCTGGAGCGTTACATGCCTAATAGTAATTCTGCTTCTAGCCACTTTGTGTTCTCCTGAAGTAAGAAAGACTTACCTGTGTTCTCTTATTTCAGCATCATCTCTTGTGACTCACTTGTTCCTGGACTCCTCTGAGAAACCCTTGAAGCCTCCTTGTGATCTCCTCAGCTGTGTTCCTCGCCTTCCAACCACGCGCCCACCAGAAAACTCCTACTCACTCCCAGTGTCTCCTTATCCGCCTTGTAAACCTTGGAACCTCTTCAACGACCCGTCTTCCAGAACAAACTTCTCATCATTCATTTCTCTAGCCCCGCTAGAGAAACAACGGGTCACTAATCTGGGGGTGATAATGGACCCTTCCCTGAAACTTAACAGTCACGTAAACATGATTGTTAAATCCTGCTTTTTTCAGCTGAGGCGGCTGTCTAAGCTGAAGCCCATACTATCAAGAAAGAACCTTGAGACAGTAATCCATGCTTTCATAACATCGAGGCTTGATTACTACAATTCACTTCTGTTTGGAATCAGTCAGTCCTCCATTGCACGGCTACAGCTTGTCCAAAATACTGCAACCCAATTTTTAACTGGTACAGGCCATAGAGAACACATCACATCAGTTTTGGCCTCCCTGCACTGGCAATCCATTCACCTCAAGATCAAGTTTAAAATACTCTTATATGTTTTTAAATCTCTGAACAGTTCCGCTACATCCTATCACTCTGACCTTCTGCAGCCATATGTCCTACCGCGCTCTCTGAGGTCATCAGACCAGATGCTTCTGTCAGTTCCAGAAACTCATCGTAAGCTCAGAGGTGACAGGGCTTTCTCGGTTGCAGGCAGTGGTATGGTATGGTATGGTATGGTCTCTCCATACGTGCATAGGTTTTCTTCAGGTTCTCCGGTTTCCTCCTACAGACCAGAATGTTAGGTTGATTGGTAACTCTAAACTGTCCATTGGTGTGAGTGAAAGAGTGAATGGTTGTTTGTCTCTTTGTCCCTGTGATGGACTGTTATCCTGTTCATGGTATACCCCACCTCTCGCACAGTGACTCCTGGACATGGGCACCAGTGACCCTCACAATCTGAAAAGGAAGAAGTGGGTAAAGAAAAGGAATGGATGGATGGAATAATGTAGCAAGAATCTGAAACTGAATTTGAAAGGAAAAAAAAGCTTTGCAGAGAGTGGTGAAGGCTGCACAAAAGTCTGTTGGAGTCAGCCTCCACACCATCATAGACATCTACACCTCCAGACGCAGGAAGAGGGCCATCCTGAAAGACCCCACTCACCTAGCACACACACTTTTTGCCCCACTCTTCTCAGGAAGGAGGTTAAGGATCATTAAGTGTAGAACCACTAGACTGAGGAACAGCTTCTACTCTGAGGCTTAGACTCATAAATCTCTAATCATGATAACCACTGTGAAAAAAAGTCACATCATGTTGCTGCTGATCTATTTCATTTTGCTCTGTTCATTCGTACTCATCTGCTCACACAGAATCATGTTCATGCTGCTATTCAGCGTATTGTTTTTATGCTATTAGTGCTTAGCATATTTTTGTTAAAGTTTTTCTTGGTTCATATCTTAGATCTTATTACTGTTTTTCTTTTAATTTTGTTGTTAGATGTAACTGTGACCCCGTGTACATAATGTCGTTCCACCACATGTCCCACATGTGATGCAAATGACAAATAAAAACTCTGACTCTCTGACTCTGAAACAATTTTTCCATGTTTACCAGGTTAACATCAGGGATATTTTTGAAAGTTTACAAATACTCATCAGTATTGTTGTTGTGACAGTTTCCCATGGAAGCCCTCAAGATAATTACAGATCTTAATATCTGCTGATGACAGGCATCTCCCATAGCATCATTAGCCCTGCAGGTACTCCTCATTATGCTGCTTTGATTATTGTCGTGTGCTACATCCCTATAACCTGTGGTGGCTCATTTTCATTTTATAGATTTACCAATACAAAAGTCTCAGAACAGCCATGGTGAAGTGGGAGCAGAAATATTGCGCTCATTCAGAAACAGCCTCCGGAAACTAATGTAATATTTAGCACTTCAGTTGGTCATAAAGGTGTGAGGAGAAAATGGGGGAGTTGGCTTGAGCTGAGAGCGTTTCATGTAGAAAATGTATTCAATTGTCAATAGTATTTTCATCAGAACCCATGAACACTAGAGACTGCATAGAGGGTGTTTACAAACAAAGACTGATGACAACAGCAACAGTAGAGTTTCCTTTGACAATCAACAATAGACAATCATAAGAGAGGCATACAGAATTTTTTTAACAAGTTAAAACAAAGATGCCAAAGTAACAAAAGAGATAGATTAAGAGGTCAATGTAGAAAACTAAAAACAGGAACATGTCTGCATTGGTTTTTGCCAAGATTCCAACAGATTCTTAGAGCCATTTAGAGCGGTCAAGGTCGAGAAATTCAGATCTTTTTGTAAGATATTCCAGGAAGCAGGAGCGGAGTAGGAGAAGGCCCTTTTGCCAAGTTCAGTCCTCACTGACAGAACACTGCAGGTAATCATGTCCTGAGAGTGCATGCTGTAGCTGCGCTCTCAGGACTATCTTAATTTTACAAAATTAAACAACCAAAAAAAAAAAGTTTATTTAAAAGCAGTAGTCATTATTTGTTAATGATAATGGAATTATCAAATCAGTCTAATATTCATATTTTCTCAGTTTTATCTGTAAAACCAAACAGAAATCAAATAGTATCATCAATATTGGTTCTTGAACTCATTTATACTTTGAAACTTAACAATGGATCCAAATCTATCTGATCCAGGAATGTTTAATCCTGGTCCTTGAAGGCCACTATCCTGCATGTTTTGAATGCTTTTTTCTGCTCCAACACACCTGATTTGAATTAATGGGTGATTACCATGCTTCAGCAAAACATGAAGAGGTATGTAATTTAACTATTGAATCACATGTGTTGTAGCTGATAAAAAACTAATACAGTAAATGCAGAATCTAGTCACCCCTAATCTAAACAAAAGAAACTGATATTGATTAAATAATGTTACTTGCCATCTTGTATGCCACATTTTAAAAAACGGAATCTTGTGTCATCTGTCAATGCTTAGAGTGTGGATTGGGAATTATTGTCAGCTACCAACACATCAAGTTTAAACTCAATATTTGTAAAACTGACTGAGTTATAGACATATTTGTAAATAGAATGAATGGACTGTACTTTAGCACCTTTCTATCTAATCAAGATACTCAAAGCTATTTACAACACAATCTTGTACCCTAATTTACCTCCACACACACATTCATACAACACTTTACTAGATCTCTACAAAATGCTGGTGAAGATTCTCAGTCATCAGATCTCTACCAAGATAATTGAACAAATCATTCTATAGAGAATAATTAGTGCTTTTAGATCACATTCATACACCGATGGGACACACATAGGAGACAATGAGGTGTTCAGTGTCTTGCCCAGGGACACTTCAACATGTGACTGCAGTTGGAATCCAACCAGCAACTCTCCCATTGGAAGACGACTGTTTTAACCAGTCAGGCACAGCTGCCTTGTGTTATTTAAGCTTGATTAGTTGTTGCAGCTGCAGTTGACGCCAAAAGTTAGTTGTAAATGTGCACCCAGTAATTCATTACTTAATTTAAGTTTCTCATCCATCCATTGTCTTTACCGCTTCTTCCTTCTCGGGTCCTGGGGGTCACTGGTGCCCATGTCCAGCAGTCACTGTGTGAGAGGCGGGGGACACCCTTAACATATCTCCAGTCCATCAAAGAGATACGTGAGACAAACAACCATTTACTCTCACTCACACCACGGGACAATTTAGAGTTACCAATCAGCCTAACATGCATGTTTTTGGTCTGTGGGAGGAAACCGGAGTACCCAGAGAAAAGCAACGCATGTACAGAGAGAACATGTAAACTCTACCCAGAACGGCCCCCCAGCCAGGATTTCATCCAGCAACCTTCTCGCTGAGAGGCAGCACCTCTACCAACTTCACCACCATGCCACATTATTTGTTGTCTTTCATTAAAATTGTCACAAGAACAGACAGATCAAAAAGACTCACAAACACAAGCACACAAAATGTTCACTCATCTTCATGGTGGTGGGAAATACCAAGCACAAGTTTTTATCAAAATCTTACTTTTTATTCATATTTGTCAACTTCAGCCTTATATACAGTGCTAAATAAACTGCTAAATAGAAAGTAAAAAAAAAATCACAGTTGGTCCGAGATTCGGACTGGTGACCTTCTTGCTGAGAGGCAACAGCTACGAACTGAGCCACCGAGACAACCATTTGTGTTTCAAGAAGTAAATAAAACATTTAATGGTTTCCACCAGAGGTGGGGACTTGAATCACATGACTTGGACTCGAGTCAGACTCGAGTAATTAATATTAAGACTTTAGACTTGACTTGCAAAAATGTTCAGAGACTTGTGACTTGACTTGACTTTTACACCAGTAACTTGGGACTTGACTTGGACTTGAACCTGTTTACTTGAAAAGATTGATATTTTACCCTCAATATAAAGTTTAAAACACATTATGTGTTAATTTTCACTCGTTCTGTATTAACAGATGCAGACCGTCACTCTCAGCACCATAGAGTTGCAACACTCTTTGAACTAGCCGACATGCGGTCACGTGATTCATGCAGCTCTCAACATTTCCAAACAGCTCATCGCTGTCCGTCAGTTTGAGCTGTTATTGGCGTGACATAACACAAAAATGGAGAAAACACTTCAGAAACACAGAGAATGAACTACGTTCAATGCTGGAACCGCTGATGTTTGGAACCATTTTCTGCTGCATGACCCACGCGACTTCCATTCTTTCTATAAAAGACTATGGGAGAATCGCAACTCTCTCTTTATACCGCTCTGGTCCCTCTGTTTTTCCACACTCGGTACGTATACTGTATGTGCGTGAGCCTCAGTACAACCAATCAAATTAACAAGATTTAAAAAAATTGGAAGAACAAAAAGAAAAAAAAAGCTCAAGGCATCTTTATCTTTATCAGTGTGCGTATGGCTAGAGCAGAAGAAGGGGTCACTGCACCCTTTTCAGATCCACTGTACCTCAAACAGCTGCTTTGGATCCAGCATTTTCTCTGTTGAGGGTGGAACACCATGTGTAGGACAGTCGAGACATGAAGACAGAGGTAACACAAAAAGTTAAAGGTAATGACTATTTAGTGTACATTTGTCCTGTATTTTATTTATTTATTTATTTATTTATTTATTTATTTATTTATTTATTTATTTATTTATGTATTGCCTAAAATTGTAATAAGTGCTCTTTTGCTGCTTTTAATTTGATGCTTTCTCAGATCTGATCCTGAAAGATGCTGCAAATTCTATTAAGTCAAAACAACCCGTGACTCCTGGTGATGAATATCAAAAGGACATGAAGATGAAGGATATTTGCTGCTTACTGTAAGAGGCAGAAGAAGAATGTGCAGACCAGTCCAGCACTACAGCTAAGTCACTACCTTGATGTTGCTGATGGACAGAATGCCCTCTTGTTCTGGGCAATGAACATGCAGACTCTTCCTTCCCTGTTTCTTGTGTCCACCAGAGTTTTGGCAGTGCCTGCTTGCAGTTCTCCAGTGGAGCCAGTTTTCAGCTATGGCGGTATCATTCTACGGCCTCATTGTGCACAAATGACAGACATTTGGCCCGTTTGTTCTTTTGCAAATACAATGCAGAATAGTTAACTAAAATATCTTAAATTGAAAGATGCCTGTGAATTGTTCAGTTCATGTATTTGTTTTGTTTGTCTTGTGTGACACATACAAACACATGTTCACTCAGTGACCAGATGAGATAGGGAAGAAAATTGCTATTATATCGGTAGTTCTTTGTATCATACTGTGGAAATGTCAGCACTTTTTGTCTGAACATGGAGCTCTACTTTTGTCTTTTTTACTGAATGTTCTGGAAATTATAGTTTAAAGTATGATAATTCTTACAGCTAAGTTTAACTGAACTTTGCAATATAGAGGTGCAATTTTAAAATTACCTTTTTTTATACTTTGTGTGTTCAGATGCACATGTTTTATCAAGATTTGAGATAAATTCAGGTTTAAAAAGAACACATGGTCTATTATTTACATTTAACATACAATTGCAACATTGTTTGAAAGAGACTTGAAAGGACATGACATTCCAAGTTTATTTATTTTATTTTATTTATAAAATTTGTTCATTTTTAAAATACAATACCAAACAATCCCATAAACTATAAAATACAAAATATAGAAATGAAAGGTAGCAGAAAGAAGAAAAAAATCGTATTATATCTGCCCCTTTTTTCAAACCGTTCAATGAAAAAATAATCTTCAGTAACAGAACAAAATGAATAACTCTAATTTTTTAACTTTAATACAATACACATTACGCTACGTCTTTTATTTTTTCAACAATTCAGTTTTGATCATTTTCTTAAATGTACACATTGACTTGGCATTTTTAATAATGTGCTTGATGGGTGACAGTAATGCTTTCTAGTGATAATTCTTACAGCTCTTTTCTGTAAAACAAAAATTAGGCTTTGTAATTGTTTTACACACTTTCCCCCAAATATCAATACAGTAGGTTTAGTGTGGAACAATGATTGTGTTATGCAACAAATACAGAGATTTATCATTTCGTAAGTCCCTGGCTTTGTACAGTACTGCAATAGATTTAGCTTTTATTCTTACAGAACGTATGTGTTGTTTCCATGTCAGTTTGTCATCAATGATAACACCCAAAAACTTCACCCCACTCACTCTACAAATCTCAACACCATCAATTTTAAATGGAACATCAACAGTTCTTTTTTTATTACTGAATATCATGTAATTAGTTTTATCTAGATTTAATGATAATTTATTAAGTTTAAACCAAGTTTGTATTTTGACAAATTCTGTCTTCATCAACTCCAACATCTGTTCTATATCTTTACCCAAACAAAAAAAATGTGGTATCATCAGCAAAAAGGACACATTTAAGGAGTCCTGACACAATTACCAAGTCATTCACATATAAAATAAATAACTTTGGTCCAAGTACAGAGCCTTGAGGAACTCCACATGTGATAGTGCAGAGGTTAGATCTTACATCGTTTATTTGTACAAACTGTTTCCTGTCTTTCAAATAGCTACATACCCACTGCAATGCTGGTCCTCTAATACCATATTTATTTAATTTATCAAGGAGAACGGTGTGATCAATTGTATCGAATGCTTTTTTAAATCAACAAATATACTTACACAATATTGCTTTTGATCGACAGCAGTAGTAATTTGTTCCATCAACTCCATGAGAGCCATAGATGTAGAGTTTTTTTGCTCTAAACCCATACTGACTGTTACTTAGAATATTTTGTTTGTCAATAAATTGGTCTAATCTGGTCACAAATAATTTAATAATAACTGCTGAGAGATTTAACTGATTTCTATTTAAACATATTTTGAATATACGAATATTTGATTTTCAAGTGGAAACTTCAAAACTTTCTCTTTCCCCACAGTGCAACGGATTAACTATTGTTCTGTTTTAGATATTTGGTGTGTCGTTTCATCAAATGTTGCCACAGCAGGCTTGAGGCATTGGCAAATTTGCAAAGATAAAAGTAACACTAACATCTATAATTCACTCCACTGCAGCATCACCACCTTAATGTGGTAGAGGGGTTTGACCACAGTGATCCTGGAGGTTTGTGAGATTTAGTGGTACCAACCAGATCTAGTGGGGGTCATCTCTACAAACAGTGTGGGCTCTGGATTCCAACTCCTGGAGAGGGCCTGGACTCTTTCCTGCTCTGGAGTTGCCCGGAGAGTGAGGCTTTGGGTGTGTGGGGGATATTTACAAGCCATCTCAGCCAGTGGCTTGTGGTCCAGGTCCATGAGGAGCATGGTATAATGTGGTAGCAGAGTATCAAGGTCCATGAGCAGCAAGATACAGCATGGTGGCATTGTGTCAACATCCAGGTGGAGCATGGTATAGCATGGTGGAGAGTATCACTATCCAGACAGAGTGTGGTATAGCATGGTGGCAAAATATCAAGTCCAGGTGGGGCAGATTGTTGGAAGTGTATCATGTCCAGGTGGAGTATGGCATTGCACTGTAGCAAAGTATGAAAGTCCAGGTGCAGCATGGTATAGCCTGGTGGTATTGTAAAAAGTCCAAGTGGAATGTGGTACGGCACTGTAAGAGTAACACTTGCTGCAGCTCCAAGATGGCTGCCAATTACCCTCAGCTGATGGTCATCCACCTGATGAGCTCCAACTCTACTTAAGGCTGCAGTTGAGTCCTACTCTTCGCTGGAGCATTGATTCCTACTTATGGTATTTATGCTTCTAGCCAGTGTTACGTCCAGTGTAAGAGATACTTACCTTGTTTTTGTTGTGCCTACAGTCCTCTCGTCGATTTTGTTCTGGTCACGGTTCTCCTGGGTCCTCATCCTCATTCCTGGTGTCTAGCCCTCCAGCCACTAGCCTGCCTTGGGTGCCTTCTTGAACTCTCTATTGGATCCGTCGGATGTCACCACGGGACCCATCTTCCAGCACCATCTGTAAGAACAAACAAAACAAACCGTATCAAGCCTCACTGCAGTTTCTTGGCCTCGCCCTCCTGATGTTCTGCTCCCCTTCCAGGAATCCTGGAGGAACCATCTGTACAGACTTGAATTTAAAGCACTGTGAATAATAAACACTGTCATATTTTTTCCCCTGAGTCTTGTGTCGTTCCAGGTCTCGTTTTCTACTTGGTTTGCCTCAGAATCATAACAGAATGCTCCAGCCCAACAAAACCCATAACGAGACCAGGAGTGAACAGGCCTTTTCCTCACAAACGGAGCATATAGACCAACTTGAAGAAATGTTAAAACAAGTATTAAGCAAACAGCTCAAGACTCAGTCGAACCTACAAGAACTTGGAGGTATGGTTTATTCAATTAATCAGAAACTTGCGCCTTCTCCTCTTACAGACTCAGCGTCTCCCCAAGCGACAAGTTCTGCTAACACAAGTCTTGTAAGTGACTCTACTTCCCCTCAACAATTGTTGGTAAAACCCTCTGAACTTTTTTCAGGAGAGCCGGTTCGATGTGAGGGTTTTCGCCTCCACTGCAAACTCGTTTTCAAAGGAGCGCCCCGTTATACTCTTCAGACACCAAAAAGATTACGTACTTCATCAGTCAATTGAAAGGTAACGCTCTCCAGTGGGTGACCTCTTACCTTCATCACCATGATTTAGATTCTGTCTTGTTTAGCCTTTTTCTAGATGAGTTCCGCAAGATTTTTGACCGGCCGCTACAACAACCCAACATGGAGAAGCGTTTGTTGGGGTTATGGCAGGGCCGACGTCCAGTCTCCGAACATGCCCTGGAGTTCCGCATCCTCGCAGCCCAAACAAGTTTGAATGACAGGGCACTAAAAGGTACATTCTTAAACTCCTTATCTGATCAAATTAAAGATCAAATAGCAGCGAGAGATGAACCATCAAACTTTGAGGCACTAATAAATCTGGCCATTTCTATCGATGAACGTTTCCGGGAACGCCGCCGAGAGCGTGACTACAACTCCCAGAGAGCCTCCACTTCCGGTTTCTCAACGTCATCGGATAGGGGTTACCACTTCAATGTCAAACCCGAGAATTATAAACCTCGCAGTTCTCTAGCACCCTCTTCTGGGTCTTCATTAATTATGACTGAACCCGAACCCATGCAGATTGGAAGTACCCATTTAACATCCACCGAGAGACAACGACGTAAAAACTGTAATCTGTGTTTTTATTGTGATAAAGAGAGACATTTCGTGGCTGCATGTCCAGTTCTGGGAAACGAAAACGCCCACCGGTAAAACAGGAGCTATTGGTGGGTACTTCCTCATTTACTCCCCTCCGTAGGCTCACATTATCTACAGTTATTTAGTTTAATAAAAACCGTTTTCCTGTATCTGCATTAATCGACTCTGGGGCTGAACAAAACCTAATTAGCCACGATTTGGTCAAGGAATTATCTCTCCCCGTCCTTAAGATGGACCCTATTTCTATAGCTGGAGTAACGGGAGAGCCCATGGCACAGATTCATTTCAAGACTGTCAACCTACATTTAATCACCTCTGGCAATTATCATGAAGAGTTTAGCTTCTTTGTGTTAGATTCACCCAAGACGCAGCTAATTCTAGGTTTTCCTTGGTTACAGGAACATAATCCTCATTTTAATTGGGAACTCGGTAGGGTAGAAAGATGGAGTGACAAATGTTTAAAACATTGTCTCCGCTCTGGCATCTCCAACCCCTCGTTAAGTATACAGAACACTGAGAATATTGACCTGTCCAGTATTCCCCCGAATATCATGATTTAGCTCCGGTGTTCAGTAAACATAAGGCTCTTTCTCTACCTCCTCATCGACCGTATGACTGCTCCATCGACAGTCTCCCTGGGGTTCCCCTACCAGCTAGCTGCTTATTCCACCTTTCAGGTCCTGAGCAAGACTCTATGAGGTCCTATATCGAAAAATCCCTGGATTCAGAGATTATAAGTCCATCTACTTCTCCAGTGGGGGCAGGATTCTTCTTCGTCACTAAAAAAGATGACACTACGTCCGTGTATTGATTATCGAGGGCTAAACAACATTACAATAAAAAAACAAATATTTACTACTGCTAATCGACTCCATCCATGAATTGTTACTACCAGCTACCATCTTCACAAACCTAGACCTCCGCAACGCTTATCACCTCGTCTGAATCATGGAAGGTTATGAGTGGAAAACAGCATTCAAAACCCCTTTAGGTCATTTCGAATACCTCGTCATGCCTTTTGGCCTCACTAATGCCCCCGCAGTTTTTCAAGCACTTATAAACGATGTGTTAAGGGACTTTATTGGAGACTTTGTATTTGTCTATTTGTATGATATTCTCATCTACTCCAAGGACAAGACTGAACATATTTCGCATGTCAGACGGGTTCTCCAGAGGCTCTATGAGAATCAACTTTTTGTTAAGGGAGAAAAATGTGATTTTCACACGTCCTCTGTTTGATTCTTGGGATTTATCTTCGAGGAGGGGCACTACAGGACACATCCTGAAAAGATTAAGGCAGTGGTGGAGTGGCCAGTTCCGGACACCAGAAAACAATTGCAACGTTTTTTAGGATTTACAAACTTCTATCGACGTTTTATTAAGAATTACAGCCGCATTGCAGCACCATCATCTCAGCTTAACTCCATTAACAGATCCTTCGAATGGACCCCAGAAGCCGACTCGGCCTTCGGTAAGCTTAAAAGACTTTTTTCTTCCACACCCATCCTCTGCCATCCTGACCCAACTCGTCAGTTTGTCCTCGAGGTGGATGCCTCTGACACCGGGGTGGGTGCAGTATTGTCCCAGAGATCACCCACGGACAATAAGGTACATCCATGTACTTTTTTTTCACGCTGGCTGTCTTTAGCTGAAAGAAACTATGATGTAGGCAAGAGTGAGCTACTAGCCATAAAATTGGCATTGGAGGAGTGGCGTCACTGGCTCGAAGGCACAGAGATACCTTTTCTTATTTGGACCGACCATAAGAATCTCACGTATCTCAGGGACGCCAAGCGAATGAATCCCAGACAAGCATGCTGGTCGCTTTTTTTAATCGTTTCAATTACTCCCTGGCATTCAGACCTGGTTTCAAAAATGTAAAACCAGATGCTCTGTCTCGCCAGTTCTCTCCTCCAGACGCTCCTGACTCTGCAGAGAGCATCGTACCCCCGGCTTGCATCATTGGAGCACTTACCTGGCCCATCAACGATGAGATTCGTGAAGCCCACCGTTTGGAACCAGACCCTGGCACTGGACCTCCTGGTACACTCTTCGTTCCCTCGTCCATGAGGTCCAAGGTACTTGAATGGGTATACACGACTAAGCTCTCGTGTCACCCAGGTGTTTCCCGTATGCTGTCCCTGACTAAGATTCATTTCTGGTGGCCCACCTTGTCGCATAATGTTAAAGAATTTGTTGCAGCTTGCCCCACATGCGCCAGGAACAAGATGGGAACTCAACCCCCAGCAGGACTCCTCCAACCTTTACACACATCCAGCCGCCCTTGGTCGCATATCGCCGTGGACTTTGTCACTGGTTTGCCTCCCTCTGACGGGAACACCACCATTCTCACTGTCATTGACAGGTTTTCTAAAGCAGCCCACTTCATTCCACTGCCTAAGTTACCTTCCGCCATGGAAACAGCTGACCTCCTAGTTCAACATGTTTTCCGCATCCACGGCATCCCTTCTGATGTGGTGTCTAACAGGGGCCCCCAATTCGTCTCCCAGGTTTAGCGTTGCTTTTGTTCTAGTTTAGGGGCGTCTACCAGTCTCACCTCTGGTTATCACCCGCAGTCCAATGGCCAGGCGGAACGGTGTAATCAGGAGCTCGAGACCACCCTGCAGTGTCTTGTGGAATGTAGCCCATCGGCCTGGAGTCAACATTTGGTCTGGGTGGAGTATGCCCACAACGCCCACAAGTCCACAGCCATGGGCATGACTCCTTTCGAAGCCTTCCTTGGTTATTTACCTCCTACGTTCCCCAGTCAGGAGACAGACATTTCAGTGCCTTCTGTACAGCACCATTTTCACCGCTGCCAACGCATCTGGTGCCAAGCCAGGGCAGTGCTGCTTCGCACGGCGGAGCAGAATAAAAGGTTTGCAGACCGTCGCCGATCTTCCGCACCGTCCTATCAGGTGGGTCAGCGTGTTTGGCTTTCTACCAGAGACATCACCCTGAAGGACACCCTCAGGAAGTTGGCACCTCGGTTCATCTGTCCGTTCCCGATCCTCAGGATCATCAACCCCTCTGCAGTGCATCTCAAGCTTCCCACCTCATAGCCGATCCATTCATGTTTCCCAACTCAAGCCCGTGTCCGATAGTCCGCTGTGCCCTAATATATCTATATATCTAAACCCATCAAACTGACAGCACTAGGAGCACACAGAACTGTGGTTGCACCATTTCAACACTTAATGATTGACTTCATTGAACTAACACCAGCACAAAACAAAAAATACTGTCTAGTTATGGTAGACATGTTTTCCAAATGGGTTGAAGCGTTCCCCACTAAACACGCCACAGCTAGCACAGTTGCAAAAATTTTACTTCAAGAAGTAATCTCCAGATGGGGCATCCCAAAAAGGATCTCCAGTGATAATGGACCACATTTTACAAATCAGATCCTTGAAGAACTGTCTGTTACATTGCATTTTGACCTCACAAAGCATTGTGCGCATCACCCGCAGATTGGAGGTGCAGTGGAGAGAGAAAATGGGACATTAAAAAAATAAGCTGACTAAAATCTGTGAAGAACCAAATCTAAACTGGGTTACATGCTTACCCATAGCACTAATGTATATGAGAATGAGAAGAAGAGCTAAACACAATCCGAGTCCTTTTGAAATCTTGTTTGCAGCACTGCCCAACCTGGGAGTGAGCCCAGTGGCTAATCCAGCCACCACGTTGCAGTACTGTGATCATAGCATGTTAAACTACTGTATTGAGTTAACCAACCAATTAACATCCCTCAGGTCACAGGTTCAAGGAGGACTCCCCGGTCCCGCACAGAAACAACTACATAACGTAACCCCTGGAGATTTTGTTATGATTAAATCTTTCGGGAGGAAGAGGTGGAACTCCCCAAGGTGGACAGGACCATTCCAGGTGCTATTGATGACTCACACAGCTGTCAAAGTAGCTGAGCGAGCTACTTGGGTCCATGCCTCCCACTGTAAGCTGTATTGAGGGACAAAGCCACCAACAGAGGGAGGTCAGAACGAGCCAGAAGTCCAACAAGCGCCTGAGTGCTAGGTCGCCAACAAGCACCTGAGCTGTGTGCTAGGTTGCCAACGATTCAACCCATCCAGATTGTCACTCGGTGAGTCTGGCAACAAGGGAGTTCCACGCCCAAATAGTCACTCCAACATGCGTACATGTTCTGAGTACCTCTGGCAACGAGGGAACCGGAGATGAGCCGAAACATCCCTAGGCTGAAGTTACATAAGA
>JARVGS010000979.1:28060223-28071793 GCA_031762315.1 Hypsolebias antenori | reverse complement strand
AAAAACTTGAAGTTTTTTTTTTTTTTTTTTCTTTTTTTTTTTTTTTTTTTTTTTTTTGCTTACTGTTTGTTTTTTGACCATCTGAAGATTTGTGATGCATTCAATCGCAACCTATAAATTGAAAAATCCACAGTGAAATCGTAATTGCTTTAAAAAAAATACACATCTCATTTAGGTTCACATTGATTGTTTTCAACATTACAGGTGTATTTTGATTTCATTACATCATGAAATTTTACAGATGAAGTTCAGTGGGTTACTGTTAAATTTCAGTCTACATTATTGACATTACATTTTGTACTTGAATGCAAGGGACTGTGTGAGATGTAGGACCTTCTGGGCAGTTGTGGGATGGAATGTGGTGAAACCTTTCAGGTTATGTGTTCAGATGGATTGTCCATGTTGGTTTTCTGCATACTATTGGGTTGGCTATAACGTTCAGGTTGATGATAGCGAATGTAAAATAAATCACAAGTCAGATATTGTACTTGATGTATAAAAAAAGAGTAAAGCACTTCCTGTCAGGAGAAGTCCTAAACTGGGAAACTGAAAGTTAATTTATGTAAGCATTCTGCAACTTTGTATCTTTGTCAAAGACAAAATGTTTCAGGTTTTTACAATATTATATTCTAACCAAAGGCCCAATTGTCACAGTTTTTCAGTTACTAACACATTCAAAGATTACAAAGCAACAACAACAACGCATGAATAAATCACGTTTTGTCAAAGGTTCGTGTTGCCTGTGATTATGTTCCAGCCAGTCAGATTCTGTAGTGTCATGAGTGAAGCAAATCTGTCTGAAAATTGTCTCCAGAAGAGCCTAAAGTAGTCTAATACAATACTCGAGCAGGCTGTAGCATAAATATAATCATTGCTTGAGCTCAGAACAATACTAAGAACATAACGTATCTTCTCAAGTGTTATTCATACCATAAATTCATACCATACACTACATTGCAAAAAGTATTTGCTCACCCATCCAAATGGTCGGAATCAGGTGTTCCAATCACTTCCATGGCCACAGGTGTACAAAATTAAGCACCTAGGCATTCAGACTGTTTTTACAAACATTTGTGAAAGAATGGGTCGCTCTCAGGAGCTCAGTGAATTCCACCATGGGACTGATAGCCAACTATGCAACAAATCCAGTCATGAAATGCCCTTGCCCCTAAATAGTCCACAGTCAACTGTCAGCTGCATTATAAGAAAATGGAAGTGTTTGGGAATGACAGCAACTCAGCCACGAAGTCGTAGACCACATAAACTGACAGAGCGGGGTCAGTGGATGCTGAAGTGCAAAGTGCGAAGAGGTCGCCAACTTTCTGCAGAGTCAATCACTACAGACCTCCAAACTTCATGTGGCCTTCAGATCAGCTCAAGAACAGTGTACAGAGAGCTTCATGGAATGGGTTTCCATGGTCGAGCAGCTGCATCCAAGTCATGCATCACAAAGTGCAATCAAAGCGTCGGATGCAGTGGTGTAAAGCACGCCGCCACTGGACTCTAGAGCAGTGGAGGCACGCTCTCTGGAGTGATGAATTGCATTTCTCCATTTGGCAATCTGATGGACGAGTCTGGGTTTGGCGGTTGCCAGGAGAATGGTACTTGTCTGATTGCATTGTGTTAAGTGTAAAGTTTGGTGGAGGGGGGATTAAGGTGTGGGGTTGTTTTTCAGGAGCTGGGTTTGGCCCCTTAGTTCCAGTGAAAGAAACTCTGACTGTTACAGCATACCTAGACATTTTGGACAATTCCATATTCCCAACTTTGTGGGAACAGTTTGGAGTTGGTCCCTTCCTCTTCCAACATGACTGTGCACCAGTACACAAAGCAAGGTCCATGAAGGCATGGATGACAGAGTCTGGTGTGGATGAACTTGACTGGCCTGCACAGAGTCCTGACCTCGGCCCAATAGAACACCTTTGGGATGAACTAGAGCAGAGACTGAGAGCCAGGCCTTCTCATCCAACATCTGTATGTGACCTCACAAATGTGCTTCTGGAAGAATGGTCAAAAATCCCCATAAACATCACACCTAAACCTTGTGGACAGCCTTCCCAGAAGAGTTGAAGCTGTTCTAACTGCAAAGGGTGGACCAACGTCACATTGAACCCTATGGATTAGGAATGGGATGTCACTTAATGCACATGTGAATCAAGGCAGGTGAGCGAATACTTTTGGCAATGTCGTGTACTGTATATACTTTTAGTATGGCGTTAAAGGGATAGCCTGAATATTTTTGAAGTGATGTTCTACCAAGTTGCCATCAGTAGATTATACCTTATCAGTGGTGACACCAGTCATAGAGCACAAAGTATGAAGACAAAAGCAGAAGTATTTATTCTGGCTATGCTAATGGTTAACCAAACTAGGGCTTGTTACAGACTTATATGACACCTACCATGAAAACATGTCTATGTAAAAATACAAATCTGCTACATTAGCTAATGTTGAACATCCATATTTTTGCCTGACTATTTAGTTTGTTGCTGTCTCAAACAAAGCCAGAATTGCAGATGTTTAAGACAACTTAAACAAACAAACAAACAAACAAACAAAAAAAGTGTGTCCCTTGTATATCCTGATGCATGCTCAGTAATTCAGGTAGAAAAAATCTAAAAAAGTTAACTCTGGTCCTATGGACATCAGAAAAAAAAAAAAAAAACACCTAACGATCCATCATTAGGCTGATGGTCCTCCTTGATCATGTGAGCAGCTGGTTTTGGCTGTCAGTAGCAAACTGGTTGATCCACTGTGAAAGGGTGCTATTTATAAGACTGAGCTGAATACAGCATCTCAGACTGAGGAAGTCTTTCAGATGAACAACGAAAAGTTTCTACAATTTTTTTTGGATGTCCAGAGGACCAAACTTAACTTTTTTTAGATGCCCCTTGTATAGCTAACCTGTAGCCTAGACGAAGACGTACCCTTATTCCATACTCAAAATGAATGATGTCATGGCTCATAAGGCTGATAACTATTTCACAAAACTCTAAAAAAGTTCATTCTAGTCCTCTATGTATCTGCTCACAACAGACTCATGTTCAGGCTGCTGTTTAATACACCATATAATATTACATTAGTGTAAATCTTAGATCCTTTTATACAGTTTATTTTTATATTTTTGCTATTTTTGGGTGTAACTGGGATCTTGAGTACACAACTTTGTTCTACCTCATGTACACGTGATGCAAATGACAATAGTCATCTTGAATCTTGATGGGGGGTGAGGCCGAGTTCTTCCTCTGGTCACTGTACACAGCCTTATGTCTTGTCTTGAAAAAAAAAGGTTGCATCACATAAGAAACCACCCATCAATTCATTATCTTTACCCTGCTTCTTCCTTATATTTTTGCTTGCTAAAAACAATTTATAGACTTCATGTAGTGTAGTATGTGAATACACGCGTTTTTGTGTGAATAAAACTTAACATTGAAGTGCAACAGCTGTTATGCAATTTGAAACATATCAAGTTACTTTATCAGTTTTTTTTTTTTTTTTTAAACAAAACACTTAACAGCTTATTCCACTTAATGGTGTTGAATGGTTTGATAATAACCACACTTAGAGACAAAGCCATGTAGTCATTTTACTTTTTATTTATTACCTAAAAAAAGAAAAAATGTTCTATCACAAGTCACACTGAAATGTATTGCTTAAGAAAAAAAATATATTCATATATTTTTTCCTTTTTTTCTTTTCCTTTTTTTTTTAAGTTTTTGGAAACATGTTTGGCTTCCGTTATAGTCCACCAAAAATCAAACCAAACAAACCAAAAAAAGTTTGTTTTCCGACATAAGCATAAGCTGCAGCCGTGTCCCGACAACTTCCTCACCGTTATTTTCTATTACCAAAAAACAAAACAAACAAACAAAAAAATCCACAAAGAAATACATAATTCACAGTTACCATTTTGGTTTCATAAATTAATACAGTCACACATGTGCTACACCGGTCTAGAGCTAGAACATTGTAAATGGTAATCTTGAAACCTGTTATTTTCAATAGTTGGCTACAAGAAAGAACAGGCAACTTAAATGATGTGATCAGAATTTCACCAACATACTGTTATTTATTCTCTCTGTAATGCTTTTGTCATCTTTTTTTGTCAGATTTCTTCTTTTTGAGTTTCACACAGAAGTGAGGCACACACAGAGTATAGTCCATACGTATACAAAAAAAAAAATAAATAAATAAAATTTGGGAGGAGCAGGGTTCAGTTGTCCTTTAATATTGTTGTGTCCATGGAAACAGGAAGTGCATGTAGTCTGAAGTCCTCAGAGGACGTTTCTTACTGTTTCTTTCCATCCAAGTATTGTGGCATAAACTTTCAGTTACGAGTTTTGTAGCTTTTTGCAGCTTCTTGCTTGGGGTGGGGTGGGGGGGACACAAGGTTTAAAAACAGACCAACAAGCATAGCAACACTGTGAAGAAATGAGACAAAGACAATATTTGAGGATCAACGCGTAATTTTGACTCACTCAAATGAGCTTCACCCTAAAATTTCATGACTGTCATATATATATATATACCTGTGATAACTACCGTCATGTTTCATCCACCAACAAAAACAAGATTAAATCTCACACAGACACTGCAAGGGCAACTTTTAAGGCACAGAAGCCTTGACATAATAGAGACTCCACCAGCTAAAAGCACTAAACAACAGATGCCCAGTGTCCTCGAAGACAAAAAAACGGCGCTGTGATGACAAGTCTAACATCGGTATGCACAGTTTTAAAAAAACAACATTCCCATCCCCGTTGTCCCCAAAAGTCTAATTATTTTAGTGAAAGATAAGGCCACTTAAAAAAAAATGAGGTTTACCGCAAAAGGTAATCTCTCACTGCAATTTCTGGGAGTGCAATCGTGGTAGGGTGGACAGTCAGACAGACAGAGAAAAGAGACCAGATGCTTCTCCTGGGTAAGTTTGACAGACGGGTCTTTAAATCCACTGGTCTGTTGGTTCCCTGCGGGGATACGTCCACACGAGCCTCGATGGGCTTTCAGGCTGGGAGGAGGAGGGTTGGCTAACAGTTAATCGGCTGTCTGGGTCCTCACAAAACACTGGAGGGGTGGAGGGGGGAATTAAAACCAGCATTCAGGGGGTGACAAAGAGTCTCCTTGCTCATCATCGTCGTCTTCATTGTTACACAACAGGAATGGTCAGTGCAGAGCAACAACGTGGGTCTACTTAGCTTCATCCGTTTTGGTTTTTGCGTAGTAACACTTTAGCAGGACACGGTTTTAACATCGAAACTCAAGTCACAAAAAGCCGAACCAGCAAAAGCAGCATTGTTTGTTTTCTTCACAAATTCATGCATGTTGTTAACCTTCATTACCAAAAGCACCAGTTTTTTTTCTTTCATCAATATAAAAAAGATCATTGTGATTTAACACTTTTGCATGCAAAAAACTAACTTTTTCCCTCTCTTGGTTTTGTTTAACCCCCCCCCCCCCCCCCAATCATAATTCCCCATATGTAGCAGCAAAACTGTAAAAAAAAAAAAAAAAAAAGGCCTAACCTGATATGTCAATGGGTATACTGGTGCAGGCACTGGATACTGAAGCCAGAAAAATGATGCCACTGCTTCTCCTTCTCTTAGAACTTGTGATAAATGGGAACGTCCAAAGGGCCTAAAAGTGGAACTTCTAATGTCTTGTTGTGATAATAATTTGTAACCAGTGCCCTGAACAGCAGCAATTTTTTTTTTTTTACAATGTTGACAATACAATCTGGGGTTATTATGGGAAAAGACCAAAAGACAAAAAAAAGTGGAATAGTCTAAGTTAAATTGAAAAAAAAAAACTGTCACAAACATTTGCCAATTGTCACATTTATGTACACAAACTACAAATTCCTCAGCAGCTCCATTCAGATTTGCACAACATCAGCCAGGCCGGATGACAATTGTCTTTCTGTCTCGTTTTGTTGTTGCAAGACGAAACAATTCACAACTGACCTGACAAATGGTTGAATGGATGCACATATTTTTTTGCTGGCACTCAGTAAGTTGACTAAAGCCACAGAGGGCTGCTGTTTTTTGAAAACAGCAGATAGGAAGAGAAACAAAAATAGAGTTTTCTATTATATATTTAAAGATTTTAAAATCATCTTAAGCACTTTCTCTTAATATTAATTAATCTTGTTTATTTATTAGTCATTCCTATCGATACCCTATATCACTGAGGTCGATACCAATACTTCAATATTCCTTTTCTTTCTTTGTTAGGCCCCTCCTCCTCCTCCTCCTCCTCCTTGCACATTTTGACCAGCTGTTTTAAATCAAGATCATGTGCAAATAAACAACTACTTTGAACTGTTATATGAAAACCTGAATGCTTTGTGAACAATGCTACATATTATTTTGTTTATAAAATATAATATGGTTAAAAGTGGGAAAAAAGAAGAAGAAGAAGAAAAAAAAAAAGAGTTTAACCACTCAGTAACAGCAAACAAACTAGACTCGAATTGGTTAGTTTTGAGAACGATAAGAATGCCCATTGGTAAATTCCACAGTCTCTGTTGCTCCTGTCTTGTTCATAAGTCAAGTGTGGATTTCTTCATTTCTGCCCAGAGTGCACTTGAAAGATGTAAAAAATAAGAATAATTCAGAAAGGAACCACCACCCACCTACTAAATTCTGCTATGCTCAAGTCCAAGTGTGATCTCGCGTATTACACCTTTTAAAAGGGGAAAAGTCTTGGACACTGTGAAGTCCAGTTTTTGCCTGTCCAAATCCAAGCATCACATCAAAGTTCTTTTGCTATTGTTGCTGCTTTTCACAATGTCAACTGTGAAGGACAGAATGGGATTAAGGTCTGCAGGGAGGCTTTCCCTCCCATGTGACAGATAACAGTCACAAGGACAACTTTGATTTCCTCTTTTGCAGTTAAACAGTACTCTCCATCCATGATATATCTCCAAGTAAATCCCAAGAAATGCTGCGTGCATCTCCAAATCTTGATACAGGGGTGGGGCAAGTCACACGTGGTCAAGCCATGACGAACTCCGACTTCAAGTCGGCCTTTACATCAGGCTTCCACACAGAATCCTCAAAGTCCAGATCTAGGGAGCCCTCGCTGGACATGCTGCTGTTGCTGTTGCTGCGTCCGGCCTTGCGGTTGGGCAGCCACTGGTACGGCGCTCGCTGGTCCCGTCTGGCCTTCCTGCGCAGACGCTTTTGCTGCATCAGCAGCTGCAGACGCTCCACCTTACAGCGCGTTGCACGGTTTTCAGTCTGACGCAGGCGATCGCCTAGAAAAGGAAAGCCAATTGTCAAATATTTCTCGCCAAGAGTTGATTTGTTTGTTTACAGGTAAACTAAATTATAAGATGTCAAAGTGTACGTGGATGTAAGTGGCAGGCTGTAAATAAAACACCACAGGTTCAATAACAATGCTGGGACAGCCTCAGATTATTTTCTTGTCATTTAAAAAAAAAAAAAAAAAGGAAAGGAAAAAATACGTACTCCATGCGTACAACTTGACATTTTCAGTCTGACGCAGGCGGTCACCTGGAAAAAGAGAGCAGAGAAATTGTCAAATATTTTTCACTGAGAGTTGCTTTACTTGTTTAAAAGGTAAACTAAATTACAAGATGTCAATGTGTGTGTGGATGTAGGTTGTAAATAAAACACTACACGTTAATAAAAATGCTGGGACAACCTCAGACTATTTACTTGTCACTTTAAAAAAAGCAAAGCAAAACACACGCTCCATGCACACAACTGAACATTTGGATTTGATTCGAAGCCAACTGAGTGTAATTAGTGCCATTTCAGTGCCACTTCATCCCCTTATCACTGACTTGGGAGATCCTCTTAGACCAGAACCTCCTTGGGAACCAACAGCAGGGTCAGAAAGGATTAAAATAAACACACACACATAAAAGAGGTGGCACATTTTTATGACTGCCTATGACATTTTCTAACACAATTACAGTAGGTGTGACATGTCTCAGTGACTGGGTGTGTGTCTAAGTGCATTTCTAGCTGTTGATGTGCCTATTGCAGAGTTTGGTCTCAAGGGACAGGCCTTGCATTGCACTGTGAATGCTCTCCAACACTTGCCAAGTCAAGCCTAATTCCATTTATACATATATTCAGAGGATTGGAAGGAAGGGAAAGCAACCACAATCTATTAGCTAGCTCCATTAGTATCTGTCTGGGAATTAAATAATTTAATAATGGTCTAGAATGTCAATAAACCGAAGCACAATGGCCATCTTTGCCTTCTCTGCCCCTGCTCCACACCAGAACCCACACAAAGGCACTCAAATCTACATCCAACTACATCATGCATTCACACAAGAAGCGCACACATTGTGTATGGTCGTGCACGCACAAAGGCGCAGCTGCACGCGAGCACATGCTCAAAAGGTGTGTGCACGCACACACATACAGTGACAGCACTGAGAGGCGTAGTAGCTTTTAACGTGGATCGATGGCAAATTAAAAAGACCTATTGATTAAACCTTAGCTCTAGTGCAGCCATCCATCTCGGGCCCAGGACAACGCTATTGGCTTTCAATAGAAAATGCAAGCGAATGGAAATTGTAAGCGATGAGAGAGAAAGAAAGTGAGAGAGAGACAGGCTAAAATTGTTTTTCTTCCCTTCCATTTCTTTTTCTTTTTTTCATTATGGCTCTAGCGTCCAACTCAGCTCATTGATTGCGCACCCCCCCAACCCCTCTTTGTACTATTACACCCTTTTCACCCCTCACACATGCAGAGAAGCCCCCTCGCATACCCCTCCTGATTGCCGATCTTACCCCTCGTCTCCCAAGAGACAGCTAGGTAGGGTTGTGCAAAGAGGGGGAGAGAGGAGGGGTATGGCAATGTGGGTTAAGGAATTCCTCCCCCTGAGGCAAGGGAGGGGAGTGGAGAAAAGGATGGAGGAAAAAAGGTGGAGGGTAAAGGATCAGCCGTAGGTGTCAGTTTACAGAATCGATTATGGCTTCCTCCAGCCTTCCTCTCCATCGGAATGAATTCCAGATTCGGTGTGGGCTACATTCACCTCTTTTGCTCATTTCCTTATCAAGTTAATATGTGCAGATCCTCCTCTTCAGCTATAAATAAATATTCACTGCAGTATGGTAGGGCACGCTACAGTAAACTAGCAATAGTTTTACGAGGTTAACAGATTTATTTTATTTTTTTTAACATTAAAGTCATTTTCACAAACGGACTGAGGAATTTCCATTTCCTGACAATTTGTTCAGTCCTGATACAAACGTACATGTGCATCCAGATGCCATGAGCAATTTGTGAGAGGGCAGTGTGTCATCTCTAGAGAACAAAGGAAATATGAGGATGAGGGGGTTGGTGCTGGTGGTGGGGTGGGCTTTCTTACAATACAGCCATGGTTTCTCTGCTTCACCACCATGCATCATTCATACACAATGCCATAAGGTTTAGTTCCCCTTCTGGTCCTTTATTTGCCTCCTTCTTCCCTCATCTGAGCAGCAAAAAGTGAAAACACCCCTTGACTGTTTGAAATGTGGCTATACACAATGAAATGGCAGAAAACCAAAGCTTACCTACAAAACAAAAATTGGTTTCTTCTGAAACATTTTTTTTTTCTTTGTGGAGTCTACTTCACCAGGGTATTCTCTTAGTCATGAACTCAGTTTCCAAAGTGGTACATCTACTCTCAACTCTGCAAACTACAAAAAAAAAAAAAAAACTTACACACATACACATAAAAGGGCAGTTTGGTGGTGCAGCAGGAGGTCTTGGCCTTTGGCTTGGCAATAGTTCTGGGAATGTGCTTGGACCTACACCAAACTTGTGTGTGTTTATGTGTACAAGTGTGAGTGTAGCCATTCATCAGCGTCACTACCGGAGCCCCGGGCGGCTGGGCCGGAAACAGCTGGCCACAGGGATCTCCAGACTATGTTTATGACAGTAAGGCTATTATTAGAGGTGAATAAAAAGGACAAGTTTTTCACACAGCACATGCACACATACATACACTTCCTGGCTTAGACTGGCTGAATATAATATGATTTTATGTTAGCACAATAACCTTGGATAACCCAGAGAGAGATGATTAAGAGACATAGGGAGTAAACGGTAGGAATGCATGGAAAACCCATACTTGTACAGAATCTTGCATGATACACAGGACTAATAAGGATGCAACACTTATTATTTTCTTAGAGACACACAAGGGAAGGTAGCAAAAAGAAGATGGGTCAAGGGCACATGGAGACAGGAAATGCCAGTTTCTTCTCTTATCTGTCATCTGTCCACAAGTCACACAAAAACTCCCAACTTCTTTCTCCCAAAACCCTCTTCTCTAAAGACATTAAAGCAGGCCTTGTAAAAACACCAGGCATTGTATAGTACCACCCCCACCAAAAAAGAAAACAACAAAAAAACATGCATCCAAGTGATCTATGAAGCATCAATGCATCAGTCAGTTTTCTTAAGAGTCCAGCCCAGCAACATAGCAAGGACTGAGATAGGGAAAACAAGAGAGAAGAGGGGAGGAGGATGGATGGGTTGGAGGAGTGGGTGAATGGAGGAGTAGAGGTAGAGGAAGGAGGGGAAAAATACGAAGGAGGGCTGCAGTGTGCAGGATGCAGAAGGAGATTAAAGGAGCTTCTCCATCTATTGATTGTATAAAGATTGGCCTTCATTTGCAGTTGTCTTATTGCTGTTGTTTGTATGTTTGTCTTGATAAGTTGTGTGATCTTGCAAAGGGAACATTGTGTTTTCGCAGCACCCAGAGAACAGGGGCATAAAGGGGAGGGGTGGACAGAGGCAGACAAAAAAAGAGGCAGGGGAAAGGAAAAGGAGGAAGGAGAATCACACTGCAGCAAAGCCAGACTTGGTTTTCCTTTATTGTTACTGTCTGACATGCCAAGTTCAAACTTTGCCAAATAGTTTATAAAACTGTGTATTTTCCAAAGTAAAGTCAATGAACATGGTGCATGTTTTGCAAATTTTTCATACTGTCCAAGTAAACAATGGCTGTAACATATTAAATCAGATCAAACCCTCTGAATCTCTACGACCAATAAAGCCTTTGGGATCCGATAACTTGACATCACGTGCACAATTCAGACATAAATTAGTGGGGGGGGAAACTATTTGGAAGTAAACAAGCTACCGTATTCAGTTTTACACAGTAGAAAGCAAAATCTAAACTATCTAAGCCCATTGAGACAAATACTAAAACAACCAATTAAAGTAGAGCTAATATTCTGACAGGCAATAAAAGGGCACAAACAACCCTGCAGGGACACAAGGTCTTCAATGACTTTTAGATTTCGTTTGAATTCATTCTGCAACGTTCTTCCTCCTTCCTGACAATGAAAGGGAACCTAATGGGACTGGCTGAATTTCCTAGATAACTCTATAGCTGCACTGTGTCACTAGGATCCATGTCATGTTAGTGGTTCATGTATATCCTAGCAAGTATGGGATTGTTATGTACGGTAAGAGAAATTTGGTCTGCTACTGGATTGTATGCTATGCAGGACATACAGTATTTTCCGGACTATAGGTCGCACCTTTTTGCCTAATTTGCATGCCCTGCGACCTATAGAAAGGTGCGAGCTGTTT
>JARVGS010000979.1:27750320-27776089 GCA_031762315.1 Hypsolebias antenori | reverse complement strand
CTGGGAGCCGCTGCGACCAGAGGGGGCCCAACGCCATGCACGGACCAGAGAGCCGTTGTCTGGAGCCACGAGCTGGGCTGGCGAGCCGACCTGGGAGCTGCTGCGACCAGAGGGGGCCGAACGCTGTGCATGGAACTGAGAGCCGCTCACTGGTACCACGAGCCAGGCTAGCGTGCCGACCTCGGAGCTGCTGCAACAGGAGGAGGCCAGGCGCTATGCACG
Organism: Hypsolebias antenori; assembly: GCA_031762315.1. Taxonomy (NCBI): domain Eukaryota; kingdom Metazoa; phylum Chordata; class Actinopteri; order Cyprinodontiformes; family Rivulidae; genus Hypsolebias; species Hypsolebias antenori. Next base: position 27,775,867 of record JARVGS010000979.1, on the reverse strand, counting down.
GACCAGAGGGCCGCTGTCTGAGCCAGGCTAGAGAGCCGACCTCATCAAGTCTGAGTGCTGGGTGCTGCGGGCTGCTGAGACCATGAGATCAGGTCTGCTAACATCTGATCTGAGCGCTGGGCCACAGCTACCATCATTAGGCCTGTGAGCCTCATGGAAGGGCCACGTGGTTCGGCTAACAAGCAACAAACCGGAGACCTACTACTGCCAGACCAGAATTACTGTGAGTAATGACGAAAAAAGTGGACAAAAGAAACAAGAGTCAGTGGAAGATAATTCAAAAGACATGGGAGAAATAAAAAAAATCATTAAAATATATGAGTGCTGAACAGGCAAAATTATCATCACAACAACATCTCCTGACTGGTCTGATTGAGGAAGTGAAACAACTGAAAGATTTGATAAGAAACAAAGACAATAAAATAGCTGAACTGGAACAAAAAGTAGACAACTTGGAGCAATATACAAGACGAGACAACTTGGTGATCACTGGTCTTGAAGTTAGGCGCTGGACATATGCAGCAGTTACTGCTGGTGCTAACACGACAGAGGATGCACCACAAGAAGAACTATCTGTCACAACCTGTAAAAAAAAAAAATCTGTATTTCTCTCTTATGATTGTCTATTGCTGATTGTCCGAGGAAAATCTACTGTTGCTGTTGTCATCATTCTTAGTTTGTAGCCAGGTCTCTCTTGTAAATGAGTCCTCGAGGTTCAATGAGAATAACCTGCCTAAATAAAGGATGAATGAAAATATATGTAATATATATTGTTTTTGATCCATAATTCACTCAGTAAGTTTAAAGGTATCTCCTTATATGGTTAACATCATAAAATTCAACAATTTTTCTACCTTTCTTTTGTTTTTGTAATTGTGTTTCTTTTAAATTTATTTGCTTTGTTCATTATTTCTGCAATGAAATGGCACAAATGCATGTCACAAATGCCTTTCACACTTGAACAAAAATTCACAAAAAATATTTAAGATGATTCAAAACAGGAAAATTGTTGATATTTCGGTACCATCTGACAACTCAATTTTAAATTGGTACAATAAGCCTGTTAAGCTTTTTTAATTAAAATTTAGTGTTAAAATGCATTATTTTATAGCAATAAGATGTGAATCTGCCTTAATTACTGATTGTTGTCATAATGCAACTTTTTGCTTTCATCAGAATTATTATTCAAGAAAATCATATTAAGAAAAAATAGAAATATTTCTAAATGCAAAAATTGCTTCAAATGCTTTGAACACAACTCATTTTAAAGAAGCACAAACAATAAGGACAAATTCACTCTTTGCACTCGTACCCAGAGGTCAGCACTTTGCCTCGTTCTGCAGCACAAATATAAACCGATGGTCCTTTTGAGTGAAATAAAAAGGCACTTTTGGCTCCCCACTTGCAATTGGCAAGATCTCTTAACCTTTGACATGTTTTGGCTAGGATTGTCAATAAGCTCAAGCTGCCTTCACAAGCAAATCCTGCACTATACATGTCTAGTCAACTGTGGACTTGCCATTTATATCTCCTCTAAGGGATTTTTAAAAGCGTAGAAAAAAACTCTTTTACTCGGTCTCCTTTTTACTCTTTCTCTTCTTTCTGTCACCCGTTTTTTGGACGCTTGCCCATCGTCAGATCATTCAAGCCTTTTCTGACCTTGAAAAAAAAAGACAGAAAGGAACGCAAGAGACACTCTCACTGGGTTCCCTTTTGTCTGATTCATGGTGTGGGAGAGGAGGGAGAAGCATGGGAGGCAGTACAGAATGAAGGGGCTGGTTGCTGGTAGGTGGTGGAGGCAGGTGCCACCAAAAGCGGCACCTCCACCAAGTCAGATCACCTGGAGATGAAAAGTCAGACTGAACTTTATTAATTAATAAATGTTCTGAGAGTGGGTACAGAATGTTGTAAAACACCTACATTCAGCACGAATTTTAGGCAATCAATAAATAAATAAAAGTATAACGTTCAGCAAATTGCTTTTTGAGGTGTTTAATTTCGTAGGTTACTCGCTTGAGCAACATCTATATGTCCTAGTTATCGACCAGAGCAGATCCTGGGAATCTGGGAGCTCCCACTGTGTTCCTGCTCTTGATTAACATAACTTTTCAATTATTTCACAGTTTGTGTGCTTTTTAAATGAAAAAGGGTCCAGTTTTTTTTTTTTTTAAGAAACAAGCTTTTCATGTTGGGTTTGAGCTGTCAGGCCTAAAGGCCGTGATAAGCACCTTTGATCTGCCATGACCCTCTTAAAGGGTCTGGGACTGGCTAAAAAAGCTGACTATGTATCCGCCCAGACAAAAGATGCATTACCCATTATATCTTCAAACACCTTGACAGATTACCATGAAAAACCTCCCTCTGAGAACCTTTACATGATGCTTTGGTGGAACCACTTGCCTGATTAACCTTTAATTTTACAACAATGCTTATGACAAACTTGTGAATTAATAAATAATCTAATTATGTGTATTTTCTTGTTGGCTTTTTTCAGAGATAAAAAACCTTCTTTGTTCAAAAATCATTTGCTCAAAAACTAATCTTCTAATAGGTTCCCTGAGATGTGCATAAACAGCCGAATGTAATATTAGTATTTTAATGGGATTTATTTGTTTTTAAAAACAGCAGGAATATAATTTAAAGACCAATTATTTACCAAACAATGATCACTCATGAACAAGTCTAATTGTAAAATAAGAAAAGCCTCAGTTTTGATTAAGAAATAAAATGTACATTTTAATTGCATTCAAAAATGTTCACAAAATCTGGGTGCAATTTCTAATGCAATTGTTTTTAAATAGTTTGTCATTGGAAACTGTTGCTTTAAAAGTTAGTAATATTATATTTTTGTTCATATTATCAAATCATTAACAAATGTATTAGTAATTAATAATAAAATAACAAATAATTATTTGTTTAAGACCACTACAGGAACAGCACTGAGTCTAAAATAAAATAATCAAAGGATCAATAAAGCACATTGCATTACAATGCATATAATGTATTGTTTGTTTCTTTTTGTTAATTTAAAATACTGAGGCGGATAACACAGCTTTAACAGCAATGTTATGGTCTGAAGAGCAAAAAAATCTATCTTCGCTTTACACTTCACAATCATCTAAAGAGCAAACGTGTATGTACAAAATGTGTATTTTTATATAAAATAACTTTTTTTTTTTTTTTTGGTTATCTAGCGGGAAATTGATTATATTTCCTTCTTTGAAATACAAATAAATTTGCTTTGGGACATTTTTTGCCTGCAGTCCAAAATGCCTAAAACCAAGACAGTGAAGAATACTTTCTGTCCGTTCACTTCAGATTATAAAAACATAATCATTACATTGATTTAGGACAGAGACCAACATTTACACCTTGACAACAAAACCATGATTACTGTTGCCAAATCAGTGAGTCAGCGGATGTGTCACTGTCAATGTTTTAGTGGCCCTGAGGACACACAGGAAGTACGATATGATCAATGCTCTGTTTAAAAATGGTAAAGAGACAAGAGCTATATCCATTTCTCTGTTTCTCAACTTCCCTGTACAAACACTTAAATTTCATTGATCACTGATGAATGAAGGAAGAGCTCTTCCATAAGCCGGATATGGCCAGTGATATGGCCACATGATACCGAGGCTGTAAGAATATCGCTGCAATGAGTGGCTGACATGAAAGCTGACTTCAGCATCATGATCAGTGGCTTGTGGCTGCAGCTAGCATGGAAGCCAAATCACTTGTGAATGCTGGACGTGAATAGTCTGAAGTGAGTCGTATCATGTAGACAGCTTCCTTGAAAATGACACTTAAAACCGGCCAGTTCTCCAAATTTAGCAGCAACCTTTTATATTCAGCTCTTTGTGTTTGAAAATAGATCCCACACGTCCCCCGATGCTAAAGTCTAAATGATTAGCCTTAACATCTGCTTGTTTGTGAAGGTTAACAAGGCATGAAACGTAATGATGTTCTTGTCTGTTTAGGTCTGTTTTACAACATTTACAAGCTTGTTAACTGTGTGCTTGGCCCCAACATGCCAACAAACTAGTAAACATATGTGTATGGCACAAAGCAGATCCACAGATTGCTTAAATTTTGACAGAATATTTGAAGTTGTGCAAAAGTAAGAAAATGTTTGATTTTTCTTAGGTAGTAAAGAGGCTTTTTGTTCTGCCTGCAATCACTTGTTTACTGTGAACCTTAAGTTTGTGCATACTCCCTCATTTAAAAATAGATTTAGTTTTTTGATCGGTTGTGAAGAACATAACCTACTTGGTTTGTTTATGCTTTTAGGGAAAAAAATCAGGAATAAAATGACAATTGGAGCCAAGGTGGTATTTTAGTGGAGCAATCAGCAGCAAAAGAATGAGTTAGTGGACATCTAAAATTAAATAAAATAAAAATAAAAAAAATGTTTAGCGTTGCAGTTTCTAGTCAAAGTTAAAGTATGTACACTTATAACCACTGGACGTGTTCCTAGTACTTCTAAATTATCAAAGACATTATTCAGTCAACTTTTATTTATACACTCACTGAGTCACGAGGACTCATTTTCAAGAGAGACCTGATTTAGACAGAAAACATATAAAGTACAGACAACTATAATTCAAGAAAAAGCTATTAAAATCAAATGAAAGAAGTTATAAACACATCCATCCACTATCTTTACCCCTGTCTTCTTTTCCGGTCACGGGGGTCATTGGTGTTATAAACACAGTAAAAAATAAATAAATAAATAAATAAATGCAAGATGAATTTGTATTCAAATCTAGATTTTGAAACATAAACTTATCATCACAAGAATTACTTACTTTAAACTAGTAAAAATTACCTAACGTGCTTCCAGTTCTAAATGGTTCATTCCTATACATGTATTTGTGTTGTTTCCTGTTACAGTATTTACACCATGCTAACTGAACCAGAAATTTTCTGACAACAGCGGTGCTGCCTGCCTTAAAAAAGAGCAACACATTTGTTTCATTGTAATTATGAAATGATTTCTAGTTATTACTGGTTCTACTGTCTGATATGTTTAGGATTCCCTTAATGGTAGTCATTTTTTCTTAGCTTGGGTCACAACCACAACTGAGAAACCCCTTCCCCAACCTCTTCCAACCTGGAAATTCATCATACCTTATCACTCTCATAGGGATAAGATGATTTATTTGTCCCTTCCCAGCATCTGTGAGATATTTCTGCCTGAAGAAAAGAGCTGGAATGTCTGCACATGTGCAAAAGCATGACAGACTGAGGGAAAACAAAGGAAAAAGCAGTCTGCAGCTACATCTCTGAATGTTTTCCGACTAAAATGTCTACAAAACTAAAATAAAATTAAAAAATCATGAGAGTTAAAGCATAGTCACTAACTCTCACTGAGAGAACTCCGAACATGAGTTGAAGAAACACATTCATTCCTACTTGCTGACCAACTCACTTTACTCTGCTCTGAAGATAAACTGGAAGTCTCTTTAATCTAATTTTGTGTCTGAAATTCAGCTTAGATCATAGTTATTCAGTGCAAGGAACTTCGGTTTGATCAAAAATAATCTAATTGGGTTTTGGGAAAAATAAATATAAAAATAAATTATGTTCGTTCTGCTTTTTGCTTTTTTTCATTCTTTCCTATGCCATTGATGTTTCACAGATTCAAACAGGCTGTCACTTTTATAATTGCTGCGTACACGTGTCTAGGGATCCATTCATCTATGGTGAGTCTAACATGAGGGAGGTGAAAGCAGGGTGAGTGGTTTGCATGAGTGTGGTATGTTTCGGTGTGTCTGCATGTGTTCCACCTTCAAAAAATAAATAAATGCAAAGAAGATGGATACAGTAGAGGAAAGACTGGTGGCTGGCCAACCCTCCCTGCCCACATATTGTTTGCAGTTCCCACATTCCTTTGGAATCTCTGGAGGAATGACAGTGAAGATGAGCCGGATAAGATTATTTTCTCTTTTTTTAAACTCATCTTTAGTTCACATTCAATGAACAGTGTCTTTTTTCCCCAGCAATTATTTTATATTTCTGAATGCACAATTCCAGCATCGTCTTCCCTTTGACTGAAGTCAAGCCTCCAACTACGGTAGTTTCTTTTCTAATCTCCTCACAGGCTACTCTGCAATGTTTTTATTACTTTTTTTTTTATTTTTTTATTTTTTTTATTATTATTATTATTATTTTTTTTTTTTAGCATTTTAGGAGCAGTCGCCTATTTTTCCTACACAAATTACAGAAAGTCTGGAAAGTTATCGTTCAAAGTTGTGTGCAGGTTTTTAGAACAGCCTCACTTGTCAGGTTGAGCAATGTTGGGAGGTGTAAAGTGGAGATGATCTACTTATCAACACACCAGGGATCTTTTTTTTTTTTTTTCAGCCTGTGAACAAGCCACACCGTGGTGATCTGCTGAAAGCTGACTCCTGCACGCCTTCAGTTTCAGTCCCAGCTTCAAGGGGTGACATTCTCTCACATGCAATCCAGAGGCTGGTTCTCTTTCAGGACTAGCACTCGGCCAGGTTACCCCCAACCTTTTCATACGGTGCTGCTGGGAGAAGCACTCCAGGGATTAGCCCAGCCAGGTCTTTCAAAGGCCATTAGAGCAAATTACAGGTATTCTGTTACCAGTACGATGGAACAGGCCAGGTGAGGGGCGCAGAGGCCAGGGAGGAGTGCAGGGGTCAGCTTGGGACAAAAAGACGAGGCCACACTGGGCCCCACTCTATCGGAGTGTCTGCCGGGCTCCACAAACTGGTAGGCCCACATCTATGAATGGCTCACTTGATGAGACCTCAGAGACATTGTCTCACAACTGTAACTTTAGCCTTTTTTTTCTTAAAGCCCACCTGCCTCCCGTTTTGCTCTCTTAATGCTGTTGTTTTTCTCTTTCAATTGATGTGGGCAGAACTTCACCTACATAAATGATCACACAAAATACTATAAAACGTATAAAACACAACCATTAACCAGAGAGCCTAAAATAATACTTACTTACTTACCTGATTCAGTTTAATATGCGTTGTGCAAAAGTAGTTTGGTACTATCAGTCAGTTGTACACAAAAACACACTGTCAATAGTAAAATTGAGTTGAATTAATTTCCACTTGAGCGTTATTGAACAGTGATGTCAACTACATAACCATCAATGTGTGGTCTGTCAGTATCGCCATACTGCAGGCAGAAAGAAGCTGATGATGCTGATAAAGTTGCGTGGATGGCCACAGGGAGTTCCTCATCCTGCCATTTTCTTTTAACAACACTTACAGCACAAAGCACGCCTCTTGACCACTTGTAATCGCCACACTCACATAAACACACACATGCACATGCTCATATGCCTCACTCTACTCCAACCGGTGGATGACAATCTAGTGGAGGGTACTGCGGAAGTGTTTCATTAGTCAATTACCGTTGGTAGATAAAGCCGGCGTTCCCACAGTCCTTGAGGCCGGGGGGTCAAATGTGACCAATTACCCCTCAATCCCCTCACAGGACAGATTAGTCTGTCTGATTTATCCCTAGACAGGCTGACCCTGTAGTTCAGAATCACCCTCCACATCTGGATATGACTGTGCACGGTCTGTGAGTGTGTGTGTGTGTGTGTGTGAGAGCAACTTTAAGTACTGCTTTTACTTTCAATTAAACAGCAAATAAGGATTTGAAATATAAAGTTTACTCTAAAACATGAGGAACACAGCATATTTAAAGGGTTATAATGTCAGCCAGCAGTCTGCCTCACCACACAGAGAGACTCCTGAGGGTGTCTGTCAATCCTCCATGGTTATTGTATCACTGAATGCAAGCGTTCTTGCTCATGCTGTGATTATATGTAAGGAAAACATCAATCAGTTCATTAGGGACCTCCAGGATGTTCATTTAAACCTTCTGCTCATCAAACCTCACATTTATAAGCCCAGTAGGGTCAAGCCAGCCAGAAAATGGAACAAGGACAAGTGAGTGTCTAAGGTGGAGGGCTGTTATAGTAAGACTGGGGTAATAGCAGAGGTGAAAAAGGTTAACGAAGCTGTCTGTTGGACCCTGCCAACTCATCTGTGCCTGTGTGGTATTGAGGGGCCTCTGTCTTACTGACCAAGAATAATTTGCTTTAATCAAGAAGGGAGAGCAAACTGCCTCCAAATCATGCATCATATCCATAAGAAGCAGACAACAAGCCATCAAAGACCTCACAGTTGGATACGTGCACATCCGTGAGCCAAGAGCTTGGTGACTAACAACTTTGACATTTCTTTTTGTATTAGGAAGGGGCTGATAGTGGGATGGTGGGCTCTACTTCAAACAGTGTTAGAGTCAATGCAACAAAATTTGTTACATTTTTTTTCTTGTTTATTTTGTTAAAATGAAATACCACAGCAAAACAGGATTAAAAAAAACGCAAATATTTATTAGATTCTTCATTTAATGGACCCCAAAACTGAATTATTGTGCAATAATCTGTGTTTTGCTGATTGCATCTCACTTACTTAGTTGCAAAGTTCTGAAAGGCCTGAGCCAGTTGTTACCATCTTGGACAAACTTCTCAAATTTTGACACATTTGGCACAAGACATGTTTGAAAAGGAGGAATGAAATATAAAAATGCTGATTAAGTTCAATAAAATCCATCTTTGTGGCAGAGACTACTGTATGTGTGCACTTATAGGAATAAATTAATTTAGCTGTAGGCTATGAGAACTTGGAATAAATAGATTTTAAAACATTGGGCCTTAGTTTTGCATGATGGAAGCTGAATTGTTTTGGTCTTTGCAAGTCTATTTTTTTAAAGCAGACAACACACAAAACAAATCTGATTTAATTCACTGCTGACATTCAGTATGTGTGGCTCAGCTATGCTGAGTTTCCAGTGACTGAGCACCTGGACAAAGAATATTTTCTGTGGCCTGACCTTTCACCATATTTATAATATTCAAATGAGATGGGTGTCCAGGAGTTGACAGAAGGCACAGAGTGAAATCAGGGTCCTGTCAAAGCTGTCATTTGCTCCACTGGCCAAAGGGCGCTGACCTCAATCCTATCCACTGCAGGGGAGGAAAAAGAGAAATGGAGACAGCAGGAGAGACTGAACTCTTGTTCGGGTATGGATGACTGCTGCAGTGAAACTCCTGCTCTGACAGCAACTTTCTATTCTTTTAGAGTCAATCCAACGTAGGTGCAAAGTAACAAAAGTTGCAACAAGAATAGCCTGGACACTGTGGAGTTAAAAACTAAAGAAGAATGATCTCAGAGGTCTGATGTGCAGAGCAGACTGCACTGCCTTGCCCGTGTCACTGCTTCGTGCCACCCTCTGCGTTGTAATGAGGAGCAAGGCCTCCCAGATGATAAAAACTCTCATGTAAACACAAGCTTGCACATGTCAGCATGCATGCAAACACACAGACATATATGTACCCAAACAGAGCACACAGTAAGGTCTGCTTCATATTAGCCATTAGAGAAGAAAAATGCACATCTTTTTCAGTTTAGGGTCCGCTACATGCTCCCACAATGGCACAAGTATAAACACAGACACATGCATTCTGGATGTGCACGCACATTCACAGAGCCCTGACATAATGCTCACATCCTGCTCGTGTTCATTTATTGAAATGGCCTCAAGAGATAAAAAGCAGGTGTGGTTGTTTTTGCAATGCTGTTCAGACAACCGCTGGTAAGCCTCGACGTGCGTTAGACTGACTGTTCCTCATTTGCTCTCACACATGTCAGAGCAGCATATTAAATATGGGTAGAGATTTAAATTCTGAGGTAAGCGTGTGTAAAAGGCATCTATTTGAGAAAATAACCTGTAAACTGTCACTTTTTTTATACTCCCGTCTTGAACCAATTAGGCGTTTTGGTATGAGCTTTTCTGTTCCAAACTCAGCTACTACAAAATCAAATTTTGTGCCTTTTTTTTTGCTGTTTTACCACTAAATCAGTGTGTAATGGAGAGCATCCTGTGCCCCAGCATCAACATGTGGCATGGGGGCTGCACAGCTGCAGAAAGAAAAGCTCCTCAGGGAGTGGTGAAGACTGCACAGAAGATGTTGGAGTCAGCCTCCTCACCATCACTAACATCTACACCTCCAAATGCAAGAAGAGGGCCACCTGCATCATGAAGGACCCCACTCACACAGCACATATACATTTTGCCCCATTCTCCTCAGGCAGGAAGTTGTGGAGCATTAAATGTAGGATTACTAGACTGAGGAACAGCTTATACCGTGAAGCTTTTAGACTCATAAATCCCTAAACAGAATAATTACTGTAATGCAATTTTAATTTGGTGATATGTCATGTTATCTGTGCTGCTGATTTCTTTCCTTGAGTTGCTGTATTCATACCCATCAACTCACAACAGACTCATGTTCAGGCTGCTGTTTAATATACCATATTATTTTACAATATACAGTAAGTGTTTAGCGTATATCTTAGATTCTTGTATACTCCTTCTTTTTATACTTTTATATTTTTGTTATTTTGGGGTGTAACTGTGACCTTGTGTACACAGTTTCCACCTCATGCACCACATGTGATGCAAATGACAATAAAGAACCTTGAACCTTGAAAAATAAACTTTTAAGTATGTTTTACACAAAGATTGTAACTGAAAGACAATCTTTCATTTATTGCGAAATGACACTATAAATAATTTCTGAGCTTAAAATGTGCTTTAAAATCTAGCATTTATTGAAGAAATGCTTAGTACCCACTGTTCCCCACTGGCATGTCTAAGTTTTAAGCAAAGTTTTACACAATGTATTAGGGCTCAAAGAAAACATTTCATATGACTCTCAGCTATGACCAAACCAAAATTTAACTCAAAATCCATACGATTGTTTGTCAGCCATGAGTCTTTAAAGATGATTAACTGTGGCAATTAGCTTGAATCAGGTTCACTCTAAAATGTATCAATTATAAATGTATCTCCAAACTTTTACTTTGTAAAAATGTTATTGAAATCTGTCCTGTGGTTCATGAGATATTTTGCTACCAGACTTGATCAGTTAATGGCAACATTCTTATGTGATCTGTTAGCACCTGTCTATGTGGCAGACTCGCACCTGCTACTACTCCATTTTTGTTGATAGTACCAGGTTCCTAAATGCCAGATTTTCTTTTTTCCCTCTTTCATCTCTGTTTTTTCTTGTCTGGTGCCCTCCATCTTGTTTCCTCACCTCTCCCACCCAAGTTATGTGGGGTATCATTTTGGGGGTGTCAGGTGCCACCATTGTGGGGGTGGGCATTATGATACGATGTCTGTCTGTTGTTTTCCTGCACCTCTGCATTTCCCTCATCATCCTCCTGTGCACAGCTGATCACCATCCTAATAACCACCAGGTGCTCCTCACTTGTCTTATTAGTATCAGTATAAAGTCTCTTGTCTTTTTACTCCTTTGGTATCCAGGGATTACCCTTTCATGGTGTCATGGTCTGTATCTGCTCCACTTGTGTCATCTTTAAAGCAAGTTTTGCTGCCCGTCAGTATTTTTGTTTCTGTTTTTGTACAATAAATAAAATTAATTTTCACTATTGAGTCCTCCTGTCTCTGCCTGCACGTGGGTTCTACAACTTTTAATGCCGGATCATGATAGTTCTATGTGTCAAGCTCTGTCATTTGTTTTTTTTATTTACACCCTCTTCACAATATACATAAGTAATGTAGGTCAGGTCATTTCTGATGCATCCATGTATTTCTATGCTGACAACACAGTTGTTTACTGTCAAGCTAGAACAGTTGCTAATGTTTTTCAGGTCTTATAGTCAGTCTGCATTCAACAGTATCCAGTCAGATTTGTTCCATCTCAAACTTGTGCTAAATGCTGATAAATAAGTAAATAGCTATGTGTTGCCTTCGCTGTATGTTTCCATACAAAGATGAAATTGGCTCTCTGCATTTAACCCATCGCACCTGGGATACACCCAGGTGGGGCAGTGGGCAGCTACGTAAATGCCCGGGGAGCAATTCGGGATTGGGTGTCCTGCTCAGAGACACCACGAGGTGTGCAATGGCCGGGGATCGAGCCCAGGACCTTTGGGTCCCGAGTCGGCTGCCCTGCCCCTACACCATCTCGGCCCCCTAAAATAAAAAAAGGATGCTGTTTTCAAACAGGAAACTGGTACCAGCAGTCCGTCCTTCTATCTTATCTATGAACTGTGTTCCCAGTGAGTATATGGACTTTTATAAATAATGGATATCTTGGTCGATTCATATCTTTCTTTTAAGCCTTATGTTGAAAACTTGCTAAAGAAATTGAAAGTTAAACTGGGTTTCTTTTTCAGAAATAGATCCTGTCTAACTCTGAACATTAGAAAATGCCTTGTAACTGCTACTTTCCTTCCCTCCATATACTGTACTATGGTGACATTATTTACATGAATGCTCCTGCAAGCACCATGCAGATGTTGGACGCTGTCTATCACAATGCACTAAGATTCATAACTGGCTGTAACTACTGTACCCAGCACTGCATCCTGCACTCATTGGTCATCATTAACTTCTCGCAGACTCTCTCACTGGTACATTTTCATCCTTAAATCACTTCTTGATCTGTTGCCTTCATACATTTCCTCCTACATGTCACTTTGTCAGTGTATCTACAGCGTGCATTCTCAAGACATCATTTCCTGCAGTGTACACGCAGTGAGAACCGAACTTGACAAAAGGGCCTTCTCTTACTCTGCTCCTGTAACCTGGAATACCTTGCAAACAGATATGAAGCTCTTGACCTTGACCTTTCTAAAGGATTTTAAACAACTGTTAAGTTCATGACAAAAATCAATGCATTCCTGTTTTTAGTATTTTACATCACTTTATACTGTTGCTTGTTTTTGCTTCATTTTTATATAATTAATTTTATTTAGTTTTCATTTTATGTTTTTATATGATTGTCTGTTGTTGTCTGTACCGCATCTGTGTTCTTTGTTAAAAACAGGTCTCTTTTGTAAATTAGTTCTTATGACTCAATGACACTAACCTGTATAAATGAAGGTTAAATGAATGGATTCAACTCAAGAAATGTGAACAGCTTGAGTGGTTTTAAGAGGCAGCCAGAAACAAAGATGATTTTTAAATGGTGTCTTTTTTAAGTTTCTTGTTGTATGCAGACACAAAATTTGGCCATTGCTTGAGCTACAATAAATCTTTTTTGTCTAAAGGGAGAAGGAAACAATTGGTCGTTTGTTTGTTTGTTTGATCTATTGATCGATCAATCAATAATCAATCCAAACTCTCTTCTGAAAATAGTTAAGCACTCATCTGAAAGTACATAAAACACATCTATCCATCCATCCATCCATCCATCCATCCATCCATCCATTATCTTTAACCCGCTTCTTCCTTTTCGAGTCACAGGAGTTACTGGTGCCCATATCCAGCAGTCACTGAGCGAGAGGCGGGGGACACCCTGGACAGGTCTCTAGTCCATCACAGGGACACATAGAGACAAATGAAACAAAAAAAACTTTCGTTCTCTCACTTACACCTAGGGATAATTTAGAGTTTCCAATCAGCCTAACATGCATGGTTTTGGTCTGTGGGAGGAAACCGGAGTACCCAGAGAAAACTCACTTATGCACGGCGGGAACATGCAAACTCCACCAAGAAAGGTCACGGGCTGGGATTTGAACTGGCAACCTTTTTGCTGAGAATGCAACAGCTCTACCACCTGCACCACCATGCCAGCCTAAAACACAACCAAAATAAATAAAAAAAAAAGAAAAAGTAAATTAAAATATGATAAACTTTAGAGGAGATTGAGAAAGTGTGAACAAATGTGGCTCAAGACAACCTAAAATATATATTTTTCAAGTGAAGAGAAAAAAAAGATAAATATATTGCACAATAAACTGTATAAATATCAATGGTGATCATAGAATACAGTTATTTTCTTTATCCACTTCTTCAGGGTTACAGGGAGCTGGTGCTTAGCTCCAGTGATGAATGGGCAACAGGACAAGTTGCTAGTTCACCATAGGACCACTTAAAGACAAACAGTGACACACACAATTTACAGTTCTCAGTTAACCTAGCATGCATCTTATAATGTGGGGGGAAAGCAAAGAAACTTTGAGAAAACATGCCATATGAAAAGTCAGAACATTTAGTTTCCATGCTTAAATGTCCCAGTTGAGCATTGAACCCAGGACCTTGCAACAAGGCAACAGTGATAACCAGTTGCACTTCTGCGCAACTATTCAAATGTCACATTTTTACCAGTTTTAGGCATGATTTTTTTTCAGCCCTACATTTAGGTTTTATAACATGGGGTCCAACAGAGAGACATTCACTTTTATAGCCAAGCACAAGTGATCATTAGAGGAGCTGCAGGTTCTTTCTTCATTGGCTTCATCATTTTCTTGTCTGAGGCTATCACAGCATTACAACCTTTCAGACTTTAAGGCTTCACGTTCCCTTCAGTTATTTTGTTTTACTACAACTTGTTTTTTTTTTTCTTTTTCAGTTCAGATAGATGCAGTAAATATGATATTCCCTGTGACAGGCAGACACACATTTTGGCTTTCTTATCTAACATCAAGTCAATGTTTAGCTTTGCAGACTGACAGACAGTATAGGATAACTCATGTGTAGGACAAAGATTAAAGTGTTTTAAAAGCCCAAATGTACTTTGGGAGTTCATGATGTTTGGCCTGGTAAAAAGGGCTTATTTGAAGAAAAAAAATCACTACTCTGCATTTGTCTATCTAATGTTGAAATAAGACCGGTTTTCCCCCGTCTCTTTGGGATGGTTTTGTGTTTGTCTAAATTTTAAAGCTGGATGTGAGCTACTCACTCATGCATCAATATTTCTAACCAATGGTGCAGGATGAGTAGGCTTAAGTATGCCTGAAGTACATAGGTAAATATACATTTAGCACCTAATACAAAAAAGCACTACACACATGGATAAAGTATATGACAATACCTTGACTTATTTAAAGGTATTGTAAGGTTTTCATAAACTTTGATGTCAGTGCAAATATCATTGATGAGACTGTGAAGCTTTTGTGTTGCCTTAACACCTACAGGATGTTCAAAGCTGTGTGACATTACAAGGAACCTGACTGCCAGAGCCAAAGTCAGACTCTATAAACCTGCTGATGAACCCAAGATGCCAGAACCCCACTGCCAAAGTTTGGTAGCTACTAATTGCTACATTTCTATACCCCATTAAAGCTATAAATTGCTATTTGGCAGAGACCAGGGATGTTCTGTTAACTAGATTCACACTCTTGTCCTGCAAAGTTCCCAGAAAATATATCTCATGCATTTTGCGAGTTTCAAAAACTGTATGCAGTCTTGTCATAAAAGCAACAGGTGTCAGATATAGTTTTAAGTTTCTTTCACTGTAGATGTATGGCCTCAAGGACTTGTAAATAGTGTATTTTGTGAGATTTTCTAGAATCCAAAGTGTTTTTGAATCCCCTCACAGTTGAGACATCCCAGAGGAAACCTTCATGCCTAATGAGCAATGGGAAACACTCCAGCACTCCTTTAGCCTTTAATTTCCAACTCAATACAGGGCAGAGCCCAGCCCAGTCCGTCTCCAAGCCTCATTAACATGTGTATTCTCCAGATTCAAAAAGACCAAAGTAGTTCCTTCAGCCAGGTGCTTCCCTTTTAGGCTGTGCTGGTGCAGCTGACCCAGCTCTCTTCTGAGCTTCACCAGAATTAATGATGAATTATGGTGAGGATGAGGAAAGGCCCGGCTGTCCTTATGCCTTTGAAATGGCCGGGAGTCTGCAACATTTTTTAATGTAGACTGTTGTGTAAATGTAACCAAACCCAGTGTGCAGTTTATTGATAACATACAAGATCCAATGAACAGAAATGTATTGAGTGATTTATGAAATATGCTTGTGCTTAGACCTCTCATGATTCTGTGTGTCACTTCAGCTTGGATAAAAATAGTGTATTCCACGTGCCTTTGCGTCATAATATTGATAATGTAACAAGATCTGTATCTGCAGGACATGGAGCAAACTTTATTTTTATTTATTTATTTTTCAAAATCAAGTCTTCTGAAAAAAGTTTTTGGGATTACATTTCTTATTTCTTCTTTGCTATCACCTGCCGCTGAAAGCAGGGCAATAAAAAGCTTGTCTGTGTGTGACCATTTATCTGTCATGTTAGCAAAAACATTTCATGAATTCGAAGGATTTACTCTAAGAAAGCACAAATTGGATACATACCAAATTTACTTTGGGTCTCAACCCAATTCAAGAAGGCTGCCACAGCTAATTGACTTTAGCAAGTACAGAATGGCTACAGCACAGTCAACTTTATAACCATAGAACTGAAACAGGACTTAATTTGTAAACCGATCGATGCAGGAATGCAAATAGCAGATGAACCGGCGGGGGAGGTGGGTGGGGGGGGACGAGGGGTCTGGGGGTCGTCCCCCTGAAATTTTTTAATAAAGCAGATGTGATTTCTTGCATTTTGGTGTATTTTAACGAGTTGTTAAACATCTATGTTTACCTACACTTGTAAACACTCCGCTTCTGTCAAGCATCCTGCCCCCCTTACATGACAGTTCCGAGCCTGACTTCTCAGCTTAATTCACTGTCCCTGCTCATTGTTGTCGAACTCCACATGTGAAACTCCCTGGCACCTCTTCTGTTCATGGCAGCTGCCTGTGGGCTCCTGCCCGCATATGACTGCCTGGTTAGCTCGGCACTCACCTCCCCCACTCAATCGCTAGTGCTCCAATCTCGATTGCCACTGCCTTAAGTTGTTTCAATTCTCAGTTGTCCAGCTAAGGACAATGAGAAGCCTTTTTTAATGAAAGTAAATTGGACTGTCTTTTTGACATATTGATCGCTATTATTTGGACAAATTAGGGCCGTTGTTTTGATACATAAAGTGAGTAATACACATCAAAAAATAATTTTGTTGTATTTGTAATAAATAATCAAAATCTGACAACCCACTTAAACTATTGAACTGATTTGCAATTTAGTTGTGCCGTTTCATTATATTTTGAGTTTTTTTTTTTAATAAAATAGCACAATGACTTTGGACTTTTAGGGGCAGAGATTTTTTTAAGGGTACAAGTGGAAATGCTACTTGAAGGGGCAGCTCGTATGCTCGTAAGTGGCTGTTGAGTGTAAAATCAGTGTTTATGTAATTATTTTCAGATTACATATTCAATATGTTTTAATCATTCAAGGCAGTCATATTTGTTAATAACTTTAGTAAGCCTGAGAATACCGGATCCAAGCAAACAGTTACCAGAATGCACCCTGTCAAAATAAGAGCATTTCTGCATCCTGTTCCTGCAAGATCCTGCTCAAATTAAGCCCAGAGCTCAAATATGGTTGGTAGTAATTGAAACCCATGTACGTGTCATATAACAGATATGAGAAATTAAAGCAATCTTGCAAACTCACACCACATGCACTTATTTTCACGATTTGACCAAAAAGGCTTAAAATGCCATTATATTATTATTATTATTAGATCCTACCTTGCTGACAGATCCTTTTGTGTTTCCATCAAAAATTTTTGTTCTGCAGCGACAGCGCTGAAATGGGGGGTTCCGCAGGGGTCCATCCTGGGTCCTCTCCTGTTGTCTTTATACCTGCTGCCACTTAGTGCTTTTTTCCGGAACTACAACATACCCTTTCACTTCTATGCCGATGACTGTCAGACTTACTTCCACCTAAGACACAATGGCACATGCTCTATTCAACCTCTGCTCGACTGCCTGGCTGACATCAGGGACTGACTGGGCTTTAAGTTTTTAAGTTTCAATGAAAAGAAGTCTGAAGTCATATTGTTCCCTCCCAACAACACGATCACGAACCACTGCATCGACCTTTCTGCTCTAGCCCTGTCAAAAAAACAAAGAGTCACAAATCTGGGAGTGATAATGGATCCTTCTATGAAACTTAACAGTCAGGTAAACATGATTGTTAAATCCTGTTTTTTCCAACTGAGGCGACTGTCTAAGCTGAAGCCCATATTGTCCAAAAATAACCTGGAGACAGTAATACACGCGTTCATTACATCTAGGCTTGATTACTGCAATTCGCTCCGGTTTGGTATCAGTCAGACCTCCATTGCACGACTACAACTGGTCCAGAACACAGCAGCCCGATTTTTAACCAGTACAGGCAAAAGAGAGCACGTTACACCAGTCTTGGCCTCCCTGCATTGGCTACCGGTTCACCTTTGAATACAGTTTAAAATACTCCTGTATGTCTACAAATCGCTGAACAGTCTCGCCCCCACCTATTTCTATGATTTGCTACAGCCGTATGTCCCACCACATTCTCTGAGATCAGCAGACCTGTTGCTTCTCATAAGTTCCAAGTTCCAAGAACAAGTTAGTTCCAAGAACTTGTCTTAAGCACAGAGGTGACAGGGCCTTCTCTGTAGCAGGCCCAAGACTTTGGAACAAGTTACCTCTGCTTGTCAGACAGGCCCCCTACCTCTCGGTTTTCAAATCCTGTTTAAAAAGCCACTACTATTCTGTAGCTTTCAACACCAGATGATCTTTGTTTTGAATATGTATGCTTCACACAGGTTAGTCGTTATATTTATTATCTGCAACATTTTTATGTCTATACAGTACTGTATTCTGATTTAACTTCATTTTGTATGTTGCTTTATGTGTTGCCTGTTTTTTTGTTTGTACAGCACTTTGGTTGACCTTGTCACTGTTTTAAATGCTCTATAAATAAAATTGTATGGTATGGTAAGTTATTATATTTTTAGATTATTTTTTAAGATTGAATGACTTTAGTTAAAAACTCTGGCATGAAAGGTGACAGGCAATATGAATTATTTCAAGGAATGCTAGACCTTCAATTGTCATTACTGCATAAGTTAAACATGGACAGTCTAGTGCTGAGCCTTTCTTTCTTTAATGATGCTCAGATTCACGTCAGACTCTCCCTTTCTGACTGACAGCTTCTCCCGTCTTCAAGTTTGAATAATTTCCACAACCTTTATTAGTGAGGTGGAAGGTGGTTTTTTTTTTTTCCTCAGGGGTTTACTTCCAAGTCAAATATACTCAATAAGTCGGAAAACTCTTGGATCAAACAGGAATATGTTGTTGTACATGGGGAAACTGGTAGTTGCAACACACCCTGGCTGTGAGAGGTGCCCAGCTGCTGAGGCAGAGGAAAGCTGCAGAGTGACCACAGTGACTCCTGCAGCTGCAGCTGTGTGGTAAGTGATCTTATTTCCTAAAGTGTGACACCACAAAGAAGCTGTGTGTGTTTGATACCTTTTACACCTAAATTGTAACACTCCATTCTTTCAGATGTGATGAAAACAATGAAGCAACAGCATAAACGATCTGAAGTGTGGTGTGCCAAAAAAGAAATTATGGAAAAACAAGAATGAGGACAATAAACAGAAAACAAGCTCATATTTAAATTGTCTGAATGACTTTTTTTTTTTTTACACATATGGTGATGTAATTGATCATGAAGCAGTTGTTGGGCGTGCCAGTGCAGTTGTTGTGTCGCAGCGCTGCCTAATTAGCCAGCTATGACCGATGACCCAGGACAGGATATGATGCGTACCTGCCTCTGTAGCTTTTGTAAACACTTGGGTGTGTTATTTTCCCCCTTGATCATTTTTCTCCTTAGCAATAGGTCATAAGAAAAATATGTTAAAGTCCTCCCTTTTAGTCCCATAAAACACTGTACTTTGTGCCTTTCAGTGAATATTCGAGCAAGTTATTTTTGATAACTCCTGTGATAAAGTGGCTTGCAACTATGCATACACAGATCTTTCTTTAGACAGAGGGTCTGGTTTATTGACAAACACTTTCTAGTAAATGTTTGATAAATTTACAATCTTCATTGCTAATAACAAGCCTCAGGAATGAATATTTGAAGCTTTGGTGTTTGCTCTTGAGAGTGTGATTGCATGTGCAGTAGGTGTACAAACGTGTGCAGTAGAACTTTTTTTCCTGGGAACACTTTCAAAATGTTATAAAACCTTCTCCCCTGCCCTTTAATTCTAACTTAAAAAGTGTTTTATTAAAAGTCGATCGAATTACTTAAGTACAGCATAATGATGTATAAAATTTCTCTCAAAGGCAAACTCCAAAGCAATATATAAAAACACATTTATTTTCTACATATGTTTGTCATTTTTATGTCTCCTTTCAACAGTGTCCAGGTCTTTAATCCTTTTAAACCAACCATCCATCTAAGTCAATCTTTCTCCTCGCCTCTTCTCTCAGCTGTTCCATGGCTCTGCTCCACTGGGATTGATACTATATTTTCCTAGCTCAATTAGCAGAGAACCTGTTGACTAATTCCAACTGTTATTGCACCTGAGAATGAGCTGGAAGTCAGAGCTGGAAAAACTGAGTGGGGTGGAGGTAAAAGGGTTGGAACCTGGGTGTAGCAGGCAAAGTTGTTGGGATAATACAGAGTGTAGTAGCAGTACAGGCTGCAGGGCAGGCTGAGGAGCATCCTGAGCTGTGCACAATTTATGACTGCTGGGAAATGCAAATAGAAATATACAGGCAAATAAATTATGCTATACATAAGACATCCCAGTACTCACTGAGTATATACCTGGTACATATCAGCTAGGTGCCTAGTACTTACAAGGTACTAATAAGTTACAGGGTAATTACAAGGTCTGCACTGGGTGCATATTCCACTTATAGTCCCTGGTACATATAGCTTTCTACAGAATATTTATGGGGTATCTAAAGGGGTATTTATATAGGGTAAATATCCAGCAGGTACCCTACAAAGTATACCCTACAAAGTGTACCCTATAAAGCATCTACCCCATCTCAGGGGCCAAGATGGGGTAGAGGCAGGGCAGCCAAATCAGGACCTGGAAGTCCCAGGTTCGATCTCCAGCCATTCCCACAGGTCGTGGTGTCTCTGAGGAAGACACCTAATCCCTAATTGCTCCCTGGGTGCTTACATAGCTGCCCATTTCTCCACCTGGGTGTATCCCAGGTGCAATGGGTTAAATGCAGATAACTAATTTTGCCATTGTATGGGAACATACAATGATGACAACACACATAGTACTTTTAACTAACACGTACATACTTTGAAAAACCTTACATGCCGTGAGTACCAGGTATGTAAATACCAGGTGTGTAATTTGTAATAATTAGGTTTGTACCTAGTGTGTACCCTGTAAATACATGATAATAAAGTACTTCATAATGCAGCCTTGTCCCTGCAGAAAACCTGTGAGTACTCCTTTAGGTACATTTGATATAAACTCTGTAAGAGTACAGTTTGTACCCTGTGACTATAATGTAAATGTACCTGGTACATTTTATGCTGTATTATGTATTGCCATTATACATTTAATTACTTTGAAAATACAATCATCTAATGATATCTCCAATATTGCTTTTTTCTTTGTATTAAAATCAGACTGAGACATATTTTGCAGTAGTTTTTACAAAATGCTTAAATGGCACAGTCTAATTTCAGTGTTAAATTTTCTGCTAATCCCTCCACTCAAATCAAGTGTGGCCAAACTCTGAAAGCCTTAAGTTTGATTGAAAGCAATCACACAGAAATGAAGACATTAAACCAGACATCTCATTATGAGGTTCAACCACAGAAACAAGACCCGTTTTGTTAGGGCAATGCCTACATGACCGCTTATTTGGCACCATAGTCAGCTTGGTGTGCAGCTACGCATCCTAAAACTATATTTTTAATGAAAAGCCACTGCAACTGCCATACAATCAAATACATATTGTTTCTTATTTTCTCATAAATTTTACAAATATATTATATTCCCCATTGCGACTTCTGTCTGGGAAGTCATTCAGTGTTTGGATGGAAATATTTTTACAGCGGTACATATACATGAACTACATTGAAAAAAGTCCACATGCATAAGTCTAAAAATTCTAACTTTCAACAGAGGTAATTAATCTCAACTTGAATTTACACCAAAGTGTTAAAGGTTTTTTATTTTTTTATTTTTTTATTTTTTTTTTATCTTGCCAGGAGTGTTATCCTGACATGCCAACCAGTCTGCAGTTTCGAGCTCAGTGAAAGAGAAAAAGACTGAATTGGTCCATTAGCTGGGCCCAGCAGCTGTTTGCCCCTCCCCAGAAGCTGTATGGAAAAAAGCCTGACTCACCCACTTGTGTAAAAAGGGTAATAACCACATAAATAATACTGTCAAAGGCTAAAATGTCTCTAAGGGCTCTCCAACAATATAATCAACAGGTGATTAATGAAGACAGAGGTCAGGTGGTGCCCAATGTCACTTCACCTGATTCAACCAAAATCTGGAGATGTTCACTGATGGGCATTCTGAAAATATCAGATATTTATGAGTCTCTGAACTTCAGATCATGTGCTGTATAGACTGGGTTTTACTTGTACACTGAATAAAAGAGTGCACTGCTGTGCTACAAAGAAGTTGTCTTGTCTAAACCATATAGCAAAATGTGAGAACCAATAGAAGAACCAACTTATCTGTACACAGTAACAAACAAATATATGTACAGTACTGGGAGAATGAATGACAAACAATACATATGTTTGTTTTATTGCTTTAAAAATATATGTTTCAGTTTACTTCTATTACTTAAGGCTGATGCACTCTCTCCACAGTTTTGACAAGTTAATAGCCTGTGAAACTGAGACATTTTTTCTCCCCAAAGCCCAACATACACCAAGTGATACTGGTACTCAATGTCTTTCCTCAGTGTCTGCTGTCCCATTAGTCTTTATCCACACAAGGGTATTCCCTTCTTACTTAGCAACGCCTCACTCATTCTCTAAACACAACACAAATAGCTCAGCTATAGTATAACCATAGGAGATCCCAATGAACTGCTATAAAAGCAAAGAGATAACAAAGTTCAGCCATAAAAATAAAAGTGATGATGTCATAGGGCATCTTGGCACTTATTTCAAATACACAACATGGCTTCACCACAGGCTTTTCCAGCTCACTTACTGTCAGCGTAGTTTTTTCTCCGAGTGCCATCCACCTTTCCTGTTTTGTCAATGCAGAGAAAGAACTTGTTGGCAGAATAAAGTCGCCGTAGTCTGACATCACCTTCCAAATGATTATAACTGCGAGTGTGTCTCTCCAGTGTCCAGGAACAGTTGGTGCCACTTCCCAGGACCTGAAGGGGTTCATGTCCTGCACTAGGAGGAGGACAGGCTCCTGTGACACTGCCAGCAGTGACAAGGAGCAAGGTGAAGCATATCAGGGTAAGAGAGGCTGCATTGGGCAAAGGGACACAGAGTCCAGTGGGGACAGCAACAGTGGTGGTGCCACAGACAGGTTCAGGACAGAGATGAGCCACGGATGCCGTCCATCTGTACATGTTGGGTCAGGCTCCCAAGGTGCACCTTGTGCAGGCTGTAGGCATGCTGATGATGAAGTGTTGTTTCTGCAGAGGGTGGGAGTCCTGAAGAGCGAAGGGAGGGGAATGACACTTTCAGCGGATCCTCTGAATGTCAGATAGCCAGTCTCCACCTTGGGCTCACAGTAGGCCTCCCTTTTAGAACATCAAAACTGGCAAAGTCTTTTCAGTTGTCATCTTCAGTTTTTAGTTCAGTTGGTCTGCTTTTTCAGAAAGTCCACTTTTAAGAAGCTTCTTCTTGATACTTCTACTTTGTTACCTTCTGCTGTCCTCCTCCTTGGACTGAAGTCTTCATCACTGATCCACAGAGAAAATCCTGGGAAGTGTTAGGACAAACACAGGTTGTTGTTTTTTGTCTGTGTGCAATTAAAAGGATAAGTGTGTGTGTGTGTGTGTGTGTGTGTGTGTGTGTGTGTGTGTGTGTGTGTGTGTGTGTGTGTGTGTGTGTGTGTGTGCGCGTGTGTGTTTCTGTATGTGCGAATGTGCACCTTGCGATGCTCTGCTCTTTCCAGCTGGATAGGAACAAGTTGCCTGTCTGAGCTGCTGACCCGTGGCTGAGAGAGAGTTGAATGAGGATTGGTGGTGACTGACTCTGTATGTGTGTGTGTGTGTGTGTGTGTGTGTGTGTGTGTGCATGGGTGTGTGTGAGTGTGTGATACTGAGAAAAAAGAAAAAGTAGTGAGTGAGTATGGGAGGGGTAGAGAGCTGGTGTGTGTTTGCAAGAGACATTTAAAAAGAGGCAACAAAAGTGTTTAATTCAGTTCAGTTTATTAATATAGCACCAGTTCACAAGAAAAGTCATCTTAGGGCAATGCACAAAATCACTCACATAGGTTATAAAATCAGAGTCAGAGTCAGAGTTTCCTTATTGGCATTCGTACCACATGTGATACGTGTGGTGGAATGAAATTGTGTACACGGGGTCCCAGTTACATCCAACAATAAAATGTAAAAGAAAAACAGTAATAAGATCTGATATGAACTATGAAAACATCACCTAAAAATATGCTAATACTATAAATACGTATACACTAATAGCATAAAAGCAATAAAAACAATACACCAAACAACAGCACGAACATGAGTATGCATGAGCAGATGAGTACAAATGAACACAGCAACATGAAACAGATCAGCATGATGTGGTTTTTCATAGTGATTATCCTGATTAGAGATTCATGAGTAACAGCAACAGGGTAGAAGCTGTTCCTCAGTCTAGTGGTTCTACACCTGATGCTCCTCAACCTCCCTCCTGAGGGGAGTGGCGCAAAAAGTGTGTGTGCTGAGTGAGTGGGGTCCTTCATGATGCAGGTGGCCAATTATTAATGCCAATTTTCATGATGTAGGTGGACAACTAAAATGCTAATTATTAAAAGTTATCTATC
The DNA here is from genome assembly GCA_031762315.1 of Hypsolebias antenori. NCBI lineage: Eukaryota > Metazoa > Chordata > Actinopteri > Cyprinodontiformes > Rivulidae > Hypsolebias > Hypsolebias antenori. The sequence goes on along the minus strand of JARVGS010000979.1, from coordinate 27,751,159 downwards.
TAAGGAAGCTAGAAGATTGTTTTGAATTTTCACCTCATCACAATCTCCCATCCTGAGCAGCATATTGGCAACAGTAGAAAGAAACAACTTCCTTTTAACAGGATGGGCAGCCATCTGCCTTGACTGGCTGTGGTAGAGAGTAAATGGAAATGGACTGTACTTACTGTATATAGCACCCTCCTATCTTATCAAGACAATCAAAGCACTTTGTAACACAATCTGTTCCCTCATTTACCCATTCACATAGCATTCTACTAGATCTCAACTCATGCAATGGAGGATGACTGCTCTAACCACTCAGCCACAGCCTCCACGAGAGGACAAGAAAGAGATGCAGACAAACATATAATGACTGGTCTAGGTGTAATTGCAATGTGAATAAAAAAGATGGAGAAACACATGCTAATGATAGAAATATTAACAAACACAAACATGGAGTACAGTAAGTAAAGACAGCAGCAAGCAATGTGATCACTTTGTCCTTCAGCAGTCTGAGCTTATAGAAACACAACTAAAGGATAGCTCAGAAAACCCAAGTCAAACCTAACTATAGGATATATAAAAAATGAAAGGCTTTTGGCGGGGGGGTCAGCTGTGGTAGTGTGCGTGTGATTGTTGATGGTGCAGGGCGGCAGTTGGGGGCATGACTTCGCTTTGACAGAGCGCTGACTGGTCGGCCTGTGTGACATTCATGGTGGGGGGTGCTGTGTGTGTGGTGGGGTGCATAGGTGGCGTGCCGGGGCTTTTCCGGTCCTGTGGTGCGGGGCTCTTGGTGTGGTGGGCTGGCCTTCCTCGGCTGCAGCTCCCTGCTGCTCTGGCCCCTGGCCTGGGGTCGGCTT